>BSBK01010844.1:2500-245354 GCA_027943335.1 Chamaecyparis obtusa
TTGGTGATGCCTTGGCAACCCCTATTCAATGTGGGAGTATGGTTTCTTTCTATTTTGGTAGCATTACCTCATTCAAGAGTGGAGGTGTATACACCCTAAAATGGTCACCTAGACTATGGGCCCCTATTCAGCAATTTATCAAATCCTTGAATCAAGATTTTCAAAAATCAGCATTTTTCAATTATATCAATTTCCTTGATCAAGTCCTATTTTATCATTTTTGATTATTTGCCTTGGGCTAACCATTTTATCCTAAAGTCTTTATTTATTTAAAAGGAATATTTCCTCCCCTTTTATTAAATAAAAAGCTCCCACCTTTTCTTCTTATTCTAAGTTGCACAAATAAAGTATTATTCTTATTTTATAAAAAGAAGAAAAACACTTTTTGTCTTATATGGACACAAAAGTCAACTCTTATTTTCTCATTGGAGGATATTTGTGCACATGGAGTGATCCCTCTTCAAGCTCCACCCTTGATAAATCTTTTGACTCTTAATCTCCATGGTCCATTCTTTCTCATTTCCTATAAAAGAAGAGCTCTCTTCTTCATTTGCATATCTATCTTTTTATGCTAATGTTATGCTACAGGTTTTCTAGGTCACTTTGGAGCTTTTGAAGATTTGGAGCATTCTTGGCTTTTGCATCTACATTCCATTTGTATGTGACTGAATGTGACCTCTAAATCAGACACAACACAACATGGTCATTATTCACTTGATAGAATTCGGGAGAGAGTATGAAGAACTCAATCCAAATTCCATGGTGAGGTGACCTATTGCCTCCTATGTGAATGGGGTGTTTGAATACTCTCAGAACGAGAGCCAACAGCTAGGAGACCAATTCAACAATGGAGGATTTACAAGAAGCAATAAAGATGAGCAAGATGAAATTAATCTAAGATGAAGTGCAATTTAATCTAAGAATGAGGATGCAATTAATCTAAGAGCTTGAAAATAAAGATGAGATGCAACTTAATCTAAGAACTTGAAACAAATATGATATTAAACTAAGAACAAATAAGCAAATTTAGTCTAAAATGTGATGCAAAGATTATACTAATAATGAGATATTAATCTAATAAATGCAATAAAAGGCTTTGAAAACAATGAAATATGAGACTAAAAAATGCTATAGCAAGGATGCTCTCAAAAATTGCTCTCCCTTGAATGAGAAAAAGGGGTTCATTAAATAGACCAAGCCAGAAGAGGAATGAATAGTTTCTTGATTCGAAACGGTGGACTCTTCATTCCTAATTTAGACAAAAAGAAAATGAATTATTTAATTAAAAGAATGAAATTTGCCACATGTGGGGAGTGACCTTTCGAGTAATTTGAATATTAAATTCAAATAAAGAGGTGTCCATTCAATTAACTAAATATTTATTAATTCCTTTTTGATGTGTAATTAGCCAAAGGGGTAGATTGAATTATCATAGAGGTAATTAGCTAATTAAAGTCAAGGACTTTAGGAATTAATATTAATATTTGATTATTGCAATTTATGGTTTTGCAATTGACATCAAGTCAAATTAAGTCAGGTAGGAGAGAGAAAATTACCTTGGGAACTAGGACTTTGATGATGTAGAATCGAGATAATGCACCAAAATTGATGAAGTTAAATAGGTGCCAATTTTGGGGGTATTACATTTGCCCCTCTTTGAATTGATGTGCGAACAACGCGGTTGATTCAAAGAATAGTCTGAAGTGACAGATGAAAGCAGATCAAAGCATGAATTTTTTGAAGTCTAAGTTAGATTGCGAAGACAACAGTCTTAGAAGAGAACCAGAATCAGGGTTAGATTGCCCCAATGCCCCATAGTGATATTTAGATGCAGATTAGGACTGTCTCCAGAATCAGGGTTAGATTGCCCCAATACAAAGCTCAGCCCTCTGAGACCCAGGTTAGATTTCCCAGATAATGGTCTAAAAGAGATTTTGAGAGTCATCTCCAGAACGAAGATTGACTCCCAGGAATCAGGGTTAGATTGCCCCAATACCCAATAGATTTCAAGAACCATCTCCAGAATGAAGAATGATCCTCGAGGATCTGAGTTTAGATTGCTCAGATACCTAAGAGATAGATTTCCAGATGACAAGATGAGAGGGCGTGAAGATGCCCCCTAGCAATGAGGACTGATGATTCAAATTAGACTAATGCAAGAATAGGCTCGACAAGATTCAAATGATGTAATCATCCTGCCCCCTCGGGAGCGAAATCAAAAGATGACCATGTCAGAAGGCTGATAAACAACAAGAGATTGCAGAGAAAAAAGCAATTAGACTAGATTCGCGAAGCTGCAGAGGTGAATCGGAGCAAAGCAGAGGTCATGTTGACCAAGTTTGAGCATAGTTGACCATGGTTGACCAAATTTTGACTAGGGTTGACTTGATGAAAAGAAGCAAAGATTTGAGAACATGATGCAAAGATGAGGATCTGGCAGGAAGATGACACCAGAAGGTTTGATTGCACAAGCATCCGATCCCAAAGGATCACAGAATTTAAAATGCAATTTCGAGTTATCTAGAGATGTTAGATTTTCAATTTCGATCCTGAAAAAGGATGCAGCCAAGATGAGACTGGGACAAAAAGATGAGAACCTTTGATGAGCAGATCCAGAAGAAAGCAATCAAGAGAGCAACAAGAAAGCGCTCCCAAATGCAAGCCTAGAATGAAAGATGCAAGTCTAAATGCAGGCCTAGGATGAACAAATGCAATCCTCCAAACTCGGCTATTGGACTCGTCGTATTTATCATCATTGAGTTCATTTAAGCATAGGACAATCGCAAGATGCCATACAATTCTCCCCAACATGAGAATATGAATATGACATAAGTCTTAAATTTGTCAGAATGAGGTGTGTAAACATTAAGGCACAAGAAGCTAGAATGACCTGAACACCTATTCCTTTTAATTTAGCAAGTTAACATAAGCATCAAAGCACATTTTCTAGAATGAATAGGAATGTCTCTTGCGAACAAACACACCAAACACGTGAGAGAATCTTTCTTTTGCCAAAGAGTGCTCACAGTGACCCCTATGTTCACGTTAATAGGGCAAGCATTTACAATTTCACCAGTAGAAGAAAGAAGTCACTCAAAAGACAAGGAGAAGAACCAACCTCACCAAAGCATCCATATAAAAGGAGTCGAGGTACGCATGCCATCCAATACGAGATAGAGGCTCTTACAGATGGACACCCCTCTTAAATGAATTCTTTGGATCGTTGGAACTAAACCAACAAATAGAAAGCAAAAAAAAGCAAAGCAAACAAACAAGCACTCAAAGAAAACAAAGCTCAACATGCCTCAAAGGAACATACAATTAGTTTTGAGTTTCAATTTACGTTCGTGTTCAAGTGGATTTGAAGTCAATTCGGAAAGATAACGTTCGAAGTCTCAATGAGATAATGACAGTAGGCAGACGTAGTGAGAATCAACGGTGATTGATAGAAGGGGAGAAATCCCGAAGAAGAGAGATCAAATGAAAGCTAGGTATCTGTAGGCAGGCATAGTGGGAACCACTGGCGACCAATGCTCAAAAAAGAGTTTCCGAAAAGTGATAGGACAATGCCCCCTAGACCAGGCAGGGTGCCCCCAAGTGTGAACCAGTTCCAAGCCATGAAGGAGTCGAGGTAAAATCTCGAAGACACTAAAAGGCAAGGCATGAGCTAGCAAACCAAAGCAGGAAACAAACTAAAGCAGGAAAGCAGGGAAAACAAACTAAAGCAGGAAAGGAAGGGAAACTAAAGCAGGAAACTAAGAGCCAAGCGACACTGAGATGAGATGTTACTTCAGGAAAATAAGAGGCACCTGTTTTACCAGGTTTCACCATCTTGGCAGAGATTCTATTTTTTGCTTACCATGACACCTGTTTACCAAGTTTTCATCAATGGCACATTTTTTCCTTTTTTCAATTTTTTTTATACTTTCTCTTTTTTTTTTTTTTGTATTTTTTTGAATATTTCATTTTTTTTGTATTTTTGATCTTTTCATTTTTTTTGTATTTTTTCACATTTTCTATTTTTTTTGTATTTTTTCAATTTTCCATTTTTTTTGAGTATTATCAAGGTGCATGTTTACCAGGGTTTTCACCCAAGATAATAGATACATGAAAGCGCTTGTTTGCCAAGTTTTCACTAAGATGATCATTTTTTCAGGACATTTTGCAATTTTTAGGATTTTTTGCAATATACCATTTTTTAGGATTTTTTGCAATATATCAATTTTTAAGATTTTTTTCAGGATCAATAAGTATGTACATGAGCACATAGAGAATGTCAGCTATAGAACTTCTTTTAGATGAAGAGCATGATGGGCTCTTTGAGTTTCTCTCCTTTAGTGGTGATCTCTGGAAACACAGTCATTTGTAGTAGTAGCCAGCTGAGAAGTTGCAGGAATCAGGAACCAGATGTTTGTAGCAGTAACAGGAGATCCAACCAGTAGTGTCCAACCATCAAGAGATCCATAGTCAAGGAAAGATCACTTAAGTGAGACCCACAAACATCCTCATGGACACATCTTAACTCTTTATCAGATTTCCCACGCTCTAAATGCTTAGGGAGAGTACATTCTAGATTTCTCTTAGTCATGCCATTAGCAATAAGGAGATACTGATACGCACTTTGGGAAAAGGCAAGATGGAGTAAATAGGGTAAAGTATGAGAGGCAAGGGTGATGAAATGGAGGGAAGCATGAGAATTTTGGAAGCTCGAATGACAACTTTGATTTTTTCTTTCTTTGGAATCCACATAGCTTTTGAATTTTTTCTTTTTTACTTTGAGGTGCTTTTGATGACAATGCCTATAGAATGGATTTTGAGATCCATTTTTATTTTATTTTCTGGCTTTTGATTGTCTTCTTCTTTTTGAGGACCTTTGTAGTCTTTTGAACACCCCTCTTGCTTTCCTTTCTTTGTAGTCACATTTCGATTAGATGGGACATGGTGACCTTGACATATAAGTGGATTCTCATTATTTTTGTTTTTATGTTGCACATCCAAGTTACTTCCAAAAGACTCGAGAATGGTGGATGAAAGAGGCTTATATGACTGGTTCAGGTGGAGAGGTGGAAATGGAAGTGGACGGGCCACTTTTTTGGGAGATAAGGGGGAAGAAAATTTGATGGGATGGGCTCAAGTGCAAATATATCAATATCATCCTCATCATTCATGAATGTATCAGGTAGATCAAGAAAGTAATCTTCCATAGAGCGTTGTTGATTGCGAGTCATCTTAAAAGAGTCAGATAAGTTTGGAGGAATATTATGTGAGCCTAACCAAGATGGTCTATTCCAAGAGTTAGGTCCCCTTTCAGGTGGTAAGAGTGCATGAATAGGAAACCATTTCAATTTTGGATCTACCAATATTCCATGAAGCTATAACAAAATGGGGTCTCAGATACCCATGATTTGTTGGAGCAGTAGAAGTATAACTTGGAGCAGATGGCCTAGGAGCCATAGGAATGATCTCCACAGGAGGGTGGAAAGGATCATCATCAATAGCTTGATCTGGAGGATCATAACTTTCTCCTCTTTTTGAGTTGTTAAGATTAGCATATAAGTGCATAGCATCAACTGGTATTTCTATAGTAGCATCTGATATGGAGTCCAATTCAGCTAGAGACATAGGCGGAGGTAGACTTTCTTCATTGTTGTCATCTAACATAGGAAGTGTTTCTTCAACAGTAGGATCTTGTTCAGTAGTAGAAGCAGTAGAGTAATCTGGAATAGGCATATCTTGAGGCATACCCAAGAGGAGGGAAGCATCCAACAGTTGCTCCCAATCAGTATGTGTGCCATTGGAGTTGGAAATAGTAGGAGTCTGTTCAATAGCAGAAGTGGTGGAACAATCCAGAGTAGGCATACCCCAGGGTATACCCAAGATAAGGGAAGCATCCAGCAGTTGCTCCCAATCAGTATGTGTATCATTGGAATCGGCAGTAGTAGGATTTTGTTCAATGGTAAAACAATCTAGAATAGGCATACCTTGAGGCATACCAAAGATAAGGGAAGCATCCAATAGTTGCTCCCAATCAGTATGTGTACCATTAGAGGTAGTGACATATTCAGTAGTAGCTGTAGTAGTAGAAATCTGTTCAGTAGAGTGTATAAAATCCTCTTGGTGAGGACCAAAATCATGTTCCTGAAGCACTTGAGAAAGTAGATAAGACTCTTTCTGGTAGTCTGAATCAGAATTTTGAACATTCAAAGATCTTTCATGTGTCATAGGCTGAATCTGTGTTTCTTCATTATCTGAATCCTTGCATGAGTGAAAGCTGTAGCTAGGTTGGTCAAGCTCATCGCTCTGATAGCCAATACCAAATCTATCTTCAAAGGGTTCTTCATAGGAATGTGGAGATATGGGGAGAGCTGTCAGTGACAAGATGGACTCAATTTGATATTCCCCCATGCCAATATCTTTGATCTTCACGGTCTTTTCTATTTCTTTTAACTTGGCATCATAGAACTCAGTGGATTCTCTATTGGCAGAAACAAAACTATCTGTCACTTGGGTAAGCATCTTAGCAGAGCAAGTATTTAGGCTAGCACTATTGTCAATGAGGATGCAGGGGATATGCTCAGGACCTTCCATAACTTCAATGTGCAAGGAAGCATTATGTGGGTGGCTTAAGGAATGATCATCTTCTTTGGAAAAGCACAAATAGTGAGGCAAAGTTAAATGACCCACCATAGATTGGAACTGATTGAGATCGAGATCTTTGGGGATGTTTTCCTCAGTGAGGGCTTTATCCATAGATAGTTTTGGTCTGGATGTCGAAGGTTCGGGACCTTTGAGAACAATCTTTGCATGAGATCGAGGGATAGCATTCGTACAAGCTGGAGATTTTGTGTAGTTATAAGAGGGAGACGCAGGGCCTCGCAAGACAAAGGGAGTTTTGGGTTTAGGAGTATCTTCACTCCCTGGAGCAATGACCATGTCACAGTGAGAGATCCAAGGTTTGTTTCTAGCAAATCTGGAAGGTGGTTGAGCTTCTGTCGTAGCCTTCTCAGTGGCATTGGACTATTTGCATGCTAGAGCTAAGATTAAAGACAGACTTTGAGGGTTTTGGCATGTTAGAGCTAAGATTGAAAACCAACTTTGAAGGTTTTGGGGATGTTAGAGCTGAGATTGAAAACCAACTTTGAAGGTTTTGGATCTCCCATCTTGTTGGTAGTATTATGAGAGATCGTGAAAGAGTTGATGGGTTCAAAAGGATCAATAGGTTTAATTTTAGAAAGTGACCCTTCAGAGTCTTGCTGGTCTTGAAACAATGGGTTATAATATTCTTGAAATAATAAGTCAGACTATATTTGAAACAATGGATTGTAATGCTCTTGGAATGAGGAGGAATGTGAGGATTCCTCACGAAGTTCAGATTTTGCAACAGATTCAGAATGATCTATGTCTTGATTATGAGGTTTACTTTGATCTTGATCAGTATTCTGAACGGGATAAATCTTGCCACTTCAAGTCGTGACAGTCATAATTGAAGATGTAATGAGCAAAGATTTGGGATAAAGCTAGACTCTGTCTCTAAGATAGCAAAAAGGAGATAAATGGCTAGAATAGCCAAGATGCAAGATGAACCTGGTATGAATTGTCAAAAAGAGATGGCTAGAACAGCCGAGATAAGACAATCGCAACACAAGGTACAAGAGCACAATGAGATAAGGTAGACTAATGAGAGACAATATGAGTCAAAGAAAAGATCGATCGATTCCTAACTCAGGACAACCAGTTTCTGATAGTGAACGACAGGAAAATAGAAAAATAGATCATGGACAAAAAGGCAGATCAGATTTATGTCATTGATCAAGCACATAAGACAGCAATCAAGGAGTTCAATCAAACAATCTTCAAGCAATGGGCAAGGGACAAAGCAACCTTGCGCTACGAACAGGAATAGTGACTTAGTATTTCTACTCCCTAAGGACTCTACTTGTGTATGTTCTTGAAAATGTTTTAGCAAGCACTTAGAACACAACAACATCCTAGCAAGTTGTCTACAAGGATATACATAGATTTTCTAAAGGGAGTCCTCGATATATGCAAGGTACGTGAGGCACAAATCTATAGATGAGAAGAATTAGAAATCACACAGTCGGGGGGAGACGGTAACCCAAATCTCCTCCTTCACTTCTCAAAGGTATAAAGTTCTTTGAGGCTTAGCCAAGAGTGAAATCTAACTCATTCCCAAGAGAGGTGTCTTTGGATTCACCTCCTGATATTTATGCTCTGTCGAAACACGGGAGTTAAGGTCATCCCTTGAGGTGATGAAATCCCCAAGCAGGCCTTCTAAAAAAAATGAAAAGTAAGTAATTCTCTATCAAAAAGTATTGAAAAGCACTAAAGGTGGTGCATTTAACGCTTAAAGAAAATATGAGGTGAGTCCACAAGGTGGAACACTTAACACCCCACATAAGCTACAAACGAGTCCACAACCTAGAAAACAAGTGAGTTCCAAAAAGCACAAAAGGGTTGCCTTGTGGAACAATTAATGCTTCTTTCCTATAGACCCCTCCCCTTTAATGTGGCGCTGAGATTGCAACCACAGGGTGGAAATGAGGGGGCCGGCGGATTAGCGAGTCCAATAACCCAAGATAGCAATCTAGATCAATCACAAGTAATCTAAGACTGCTAATCAATACTACTCATAAGTGCAAGAGGGTTTGAATCATGGAATATTTAACTTTCCAAGTAAACATGAAGTGAGTCCACAAAGTGGTGCATTTAACTCTTCATGTAAACTAGGAATGAATCCATGCCCTAGATTACTCAATGAGATGTTTTGATATTTGAAACCAAGAATTACTTAATGTTTAAACACAAGCATTCACTTAAACACAAACTTGTATGAAAGAAAATCTATGTTCATTCATTTCCCATTAAGAGCATCAATTGAAATGTGTTCTATGAAAGCATGTAAACACTCAAGCCAAACACATGAGAGGTTCAATTTTAATCCAAAAATTCAAATGTTGTAAAGACTTTAAGAACTCACCTTAGGTCCAAAGATCTGCAATCCAGCATTTAGCACACATCCGAAAATATAGAATCAAGACACATCAATGGCAAACCATAAGATATGTAACATTGTTGTCTTCAAAACAGTCTTTAAAGATTGATTTATTTGACCCATAAAATCACAATATTAAAATTTCTGGAAAGAATGAAGTTTTTAGCTAACATCAAGAACTACCATTTCCCAAAATTAAAAAGTCTTATGATTCCATTTGGTTCCTCAACCAATAACCTTTTCAGATTGCAATTTTTCTGTCATAAATCAGATTTAAAACACCAAACTCTGCCTAGGGAATCACATATCTTTCTCAAAATGAATCCAAATGAAACCAAACCAATTTTAAATTAACTATTAATGAATCTAGTTTCCAAATATGTAAGCCATTTATTTTTCCCATTCATAAATCATTTTCTAAAAGCAAATCATTGCCTGCAACTCCAATGCAGATTGTTAAAAACTAGTTTTCACTCAAATGCCCATAACTTTCACAAATCTGCATAAAAATGACTCAAACCAAAAGGAAATGAAAGCTAATTCACTTATTTTTCCAATGAATATTATTAGAGATCTTAATTCTTCACAATTTTTTCATACCAGATGTTTCAATCTGATTGTATTCAGAGAATCTCAAATCTACAAATACCCACTTTCACCAAAATGATCATAACTTATTCATTTCTTTAAAAAAATGAACCAAATAAAAAGCATAAGAAATAAGATTCATCATTCTATCCATCCATTACTATATTACAAGCTTTTCAGGCTGTATATGGCCGTACAAGGCTTGGAACCAACACTAAAATTGAAAAACTAATCAAGAATGAGGCCAGAAATTAATCTTTTCTGCCCCATGGTGGGCGCAAAAATGTATGTGACTGAATGTGACCTCTAAATTAGACACAACACAACATGTTCATTATTCACTTGATAGAATTCAGGAGAGAGTATGAAGAACTCAATCCAAATTCCATGGTGAGGCGACATGTTGCCTCCTATGTGAATGGGGTGTTTGAATACTCTCAGAATGAGAGCCAATAGCCAGGAGACCAATTCAACAATGGAGGATTTACAAGAAGAAATAAAGATGAGCAAGATGAAATTAATCTAAGATGAAGTGCAATTTAATCTAAGAATGAGGATGCAATTAATCTAAGAGCTTGAAAATAAAGATGAGATGCAACTTAATCTAAGAACTTGAAACAAATATGATATTAAACTAAGAACAAATAAGCAAATTTAGTCTAAAATGTGATGCAAAGATTATACTAATAATGAGATATTAATCTAATAAATGCAATAAAAGGCTTTGAAAACAATGAAATATGAGACTAAAAAATGCTATAGTAAGGATGCTCTAAAAAATTGCTCTCCCTTGAATGAGAAAAAGGGGTTCATTAAATAGACCAAGCTAGAAGAGGAATGAATAGTTTCTTGATTCAAAACGGTGGACTCTTCATTCCTAATTGAGACAAAAAGACAATGAATTATTTAATTAAAAAAATAAAATTTGCCACATGTGGGGAGTGACCTTTCGAGTAATTTGAATTATTAAATTCAAATAAAGAGGTGTCCATTCAATTAACTAAATATTTATTAATTCCTTTTTGATGTGTAATTAGCCAAAGGGGTAGATTGTAATTTAATTCAAAGTGCTTAGGACTTTAGAACTAAATTAAATTATCATAGAGGTAATTTAGCTAATTAAAGTCAAGGACTTTAGGAATTAATATTAATATTTGATTATTACAATTTATGGTCTTTGCAATTGACATCAAGTCAAATTAAGTCAGGTAGGAGAGAGAAAATTACCTAGGGAACTAGGACTTTGATGATGTAGAATCGAGATAATGCACCAAAATTGATGAAGTTAAATAGGTGCCAATTTTGGGGTATTACACCATTCTTAGTTTCATTCATGCATAGTAGCCTCATGTTTTATGATTTCATAGTTTAGATTTCCTTTCAAGCTTTAGAGTAACTCATCTAGTTTAACTAGGAAGGCTTGGTAATACTTATACTTTCCTTTTCATAGCATAGCTTGTACTTAAATTTCCATAGCTTAGCTTGCACCTCTCATTTCTAGCTTGCATATTCATCTTAATCTAGTTTGCATTTGCATTTCATAGTGATTCTTGGGGATAATGACATTCTTGCCCTTGTCTTCATTTGAATCTCTCATTGTGTGGTTGACTAGCAAGGTCATTAACTTAATAGCTCTAGCTGAGAGCAAATTTTAAATAATCTTGCAACTCCATACATAAAGAGCTCTAGGTCGCTTTCTAAGGTTTCCTATTCATGGATTCCCTTGGATATAATGACTTAGAGAAGTGCACCATTTGAGTGTGTACATGAGGTAGAGTCTTCCTTTGTTCATGGTTTATGTTGTAATTTTATCCAAGTTGTTTGGTTTCATCTTATGTTTCAATGATGAACTTTTGGGTTGGAAGAATTTTGGTGAATGTAAGGTCTTTGTGTCCCACGGGGTTTGGATCTCTTCTATTGAATTTAAAGATTCTTTTCTTGGATGGTAGAGGCATTTCAAGTGTAGTGTTATTTTTGGGCTTCATTTTCTTGGATTCCTATCCATGGAGTTGGTGGTTGTTGGGGTTGGGTCTCTTATAGGGATGACCTTTTTTGTTCCTAGTCCCGTCATCTCCCTCTCTCTTTTGTGGGTTTTCCATGCTTTGAAGAATCCTTATTGTTCATTTGGTGCTAGTCCTTGGTGTAGTTTCTTAGGAGGCTTTCCTTCAAGGAAAGATGGTTTTTTGTTTGTTGAAGTAGAGAAGTTAGCTGGTTCTTATTTTTTAAAGGAGGGGGCTTTGACAATATTAGGCTTCTTGGTTTCCTCTTCAGGTTCTCTTTTTCTTTCAAGAAGATTTCTTTAAGTGTTGGAGGCTTTTATTTGGGAGGCTTCTCTTTGTGGATGGTTAGTTTCCTATTTGTAGACATTGGTAAGTTGACTGGTGCTTATTTTCTTGAAGGAGGGGGCTTTGATGATCTTAGACCTTCTAATTTCCTTCTTATCTTTAGGCTTAGCACTCTTCTATTGGAGATTTTTTCTCTCGGTGTTGGTATTTTGTGTTATTTTTGGGGAGGATTTTCTACATAGGAATTCGATATTTTGTTAGTTGAGATGAGGAATTTGGATGGCTCTATTTTTTTAAGAAAGGGTGTCATGATAATCTCAGCCCCTCTAATTTTTTTTGTTTCCTTAGGGGTCCTTTCCTACTAGAGTCAAATTCTCTTATTGTTGGTGGTTGGTTTTTTGGACGTTTCTCTTCATGGGGAGATAGTATCCTATTTGTGGAGGTGGATAATTTTTTTGGTACTAATTTTCTTAAGGGAGGGTGCTTTGGCGATCTTGGTCCTTCTAATTTCCTCTTTTTCTTTAGGATCCCTTTTCCTTTGGAGGTTAATTCTCTTAGAGAAGGTGTTTGGAAATTACTGGTTTTAGTGAAGTTTAGGATGACAAGTTGTATGTGTTTTAAGAGGATGAGAATCATTGTATGTATGCCCTTCTCTCCCCTCTTCTAGTACTTGGTGACTTCCACCCTGCGGTGTTGGTTTTGGTTTGAGACAAGGTTGGGTCTCTTAGCTATGGGGTTATGGGTTGAGGATGGTTGGGGCCATCTTTAGTGGATATTCTTTTTCGGTGTCCTTGGCCTTCCTCTTCCTCTTTCAACTTCAAGAATCCTTTTCCTTGTCTGCCTCTTTTGATGCTAGTGTGGGATGGTTCTTGTTTGCAAGGCTTGCATTGGAGTTTGGAAATGAGTTTTACAAGGGGTGAGATTTGATTATCTTGTTCCTAGCCTCCTCCTCTCTTTGCACTTGGTTCCATCTCCCCGGTGGGTTTCTTTTCTCTTGGCTATTAATCCTATTGAGGTGGAGAGAATTCCTATGGAGGTGGAATTTTGTATAGCCAAGTTTTTGTGGTTTCTCCTAGGATTGTCTTTGCTTAGTTTGGTGATTCCTATAGAGGTGTAATCTTGTGATTCAGGTGATGGTCCTTTTGTGATTAGATGTTGTTTGTTGTAGGTTGGGCGAGCCTTTAAAAACCCCTTTTTCCTTGGTCATGGACATGCGGCTCTTGGTTGGCTCTTGATTAATTTTTTTGTTTCTGCTTAGGGGGTCTAAGGTAAAACCTAACGGTTTTTCAGCTAGGTATACTATGTGTAATTTTTGAGGTTGTTAGAGAAGGTTTGGGGAGCCTTTCAAAACTATATGATGGCTTTGGGTGTCATGTTCAAACCCAATGAATCTTCAGCTGGATTTTTATTGTGTTATCTCATGGGGCTGCTTGTTAAGGTTGGGGGAGCTTGTCAAAATTCCTTGTTGATTACGAGGATCATTTTTAGCCTATCTCAAGTTAAGGGACCCTAGAGAAAACCCTTGATTCACCTCTAAGGTTTGGGGACCCTGAAAACTCTACTTCTTGAGGCTTTTGTGTTTTATGTTGTGTTCTCTTGGGCAACTAGAACTTTTTATGATCCATTTTTTTTTGGCTTCTAACCTTTTGTTGGACATCAGATGCTATTTTTTAATGTTTCATCTCTTGTAGATGACTGATTTTTTGGGGTTCTAGATCCCCCTCAAAATCTAATTGTTGTGGGTTTTGGGTTCCATCAAAACTTGGTGTTATCTTAATTAAAAACTAGTCATTCTCATCACTAGCACCCACTTTAGATCATGACCTACTATTTCATAAAGAGTCATCAAAATCTTAAACCCAACTATATCATATCTATAATGGTCAATATGAAACTACAATCTTAAAATATCAATATCTTAAAAAATGAATTAATTAGCTACCACTTGAATATTATTCTCTGAATTTGTATACTAATAGTTTAGGTCTACTTGACATGATCTATCCCGAAATCTATACTAATTACGACTTCATACTATCTAAATCTATTACATTCATAATAAATAAAATGTAATGACCAATGCTTAGTGGCCAACATGAGTAGTCATTCATATCTAGGACGAACAATGAAATCTTATTAATTTTTGAGATAAAATGCACAAGGCCTAAATTATATTGTATTAAAAGGAGAAATACATTATGGGTATATAAGTGTTGATAAGAAGGAGAGTAGATCCCCCTCTAGAAGCCAAAAGATAATAAACTTAAACTATTAGAAAGGAGAATATTTTGATTCCCCTTTGAAACACCTATTGGAAATTTACAAATAGAGTAGCATATTTATCTTTAGATAATTATAGCTGAGAAAGAGGGGAATTATACCTCCCTCTAGATCTTATAAGATAGTCATGAATCCTAAAAATACAAAAACTACCTAATAAACCCTGAAAAAGTTATCAAACAGTCTAAACAGAGTTATGGAGGAAAAACCAAAGAAAAAGTATTAAAGCAATTACTTGGACTATGTGGCAGCATTGCATATCACCCACAAATGCATAGACAAGGAAAAGCCATAAGCTTACCCACTTAATTAGCTTCCATCTCAATATCTAAATTTGAATTAGAGGCTTTCCCTTAATTTTTAAATTTGTATCAATTGATTAACAAAATTAAGAAACTACCATCTTCCATAAAGTTGAGAACTTAAAATTTTAAGCCCAACTGCACTATGAAATTTAAGAGACCATATTCTTTAAAATAATCCTACAAAATTCTTACCTACATCCACTGAAATATTTTAGGAAGCCGTTCATAAGACCCGAGCCTAAATCACTATAAAAATGTTCCCACCAATAAATCTGGCAACACTCAAACAGTAAATCAAGATGAGATAGAAACGTAGTTAAGAGTTTGAGACATCAAACTGTATGTCAAACAGTCCAACTATGACTATTTTGGCCGGCCTTATCGTCAATGTTCAACAAAATAGGAACAAAAACAACGTGCAAGGGTGGGTAGAAGGCGTGTTTCCTCGGAAAGATGCAGAGAATTCAGCAATAAGAGCGTGGTGTATGTATATTTTCCAACAACCTTGGAGGACGACGCTATCACACCTGCTAGTCATAGCTAATGGTTTTACTCCAATGGCGAAAAGTACGCCCGAAAGAATCTTCAAGTAATGATGTAAGTTCAATTAATGTTAAAAGTGATTGGAAGCAGAAATAATCTGAGGATGCTAGCCCTCCTCGATTACAGCCTTTTCTTCCGCCATTCTCCATGCGCATGGTAGCGTAGAATTTCTTTTATATTTTGTGGATTTGCTAAGGAATCGGAAAGAATGAAAGATAAGCAGTAGTTTAAATTGTGCTTCGCCACCCGGTTTTGTAACTAATGTAAGATATCGTATAAATAGACAGTCATTATATTCACTTTTGTTTCCACTTTAATCGTACAAGTGTTCGTTGAGAAGAGTTGAGATTTCCAAGATTTGATCATTTATAGTTGCGTATCCTCCTTTCGCTTCTATGTTAAAACAGTTCTTTTTTGAGTTGGCATTGTTAAAACAGAATTTTCGTAGAACGGACTGAAGGTGCATGAACCTCATTATTGTAATATTAGTTAAGCTTCTCAATCTCCGAATAACGGGAGATGAACGTGCATGAACATCATTACTGTAATATTATTTATGCTTCTCTATTTCTTTTCTACATGGAGCACAGTTTACAGGCATCATTATTTGATAAATACAATTATATGTGTGTTCTTAAAAAACAATCTAACCGAAGGATTCTGAATTTACTGGTGGGATCTCATCTCTTGCTATCATAAATGTTCAGAGGGAGTTTGATCTAGGTGGTAACAATACTATCATTTTATCAATATATTGTGATAAATTCATAAAAAATTGTATATTTAATATTAATTTACTATTACAATTTGTTTATATATATTGAATTAATTGATCAAAATGAGACATTTAAAAATTCACTCAAATTAAAAGAAAAAGTTCAACATGACGAAATATTACGAATTTAAATAATATCTCTCCATAGATCATCAAAATAATTGTTGAGCATTTTTATTCTTTATGCATACTCTTGTATGGAAGGATATAATAAATATATAAAATGTCTATTGTATTTTCTAAGAGATATATTCAACTCAAATTTTCTCTCAACTATGATAAATTTCATTTTGATTAATTTAATTTTGGTAATGCTCATTCTTAGGAATTTCAAGAATTAATGGGTCTTGATTTAGAATAAATTTGAGGATCTTAACAAAAAGAAATGTATAAATATATTTTTTATACACAAAATTAATGTGAATTCTGAATATTCAACTTTATACACATTTTTGTCAATCTCATCCACATGTAACAAACAAAATTTCTATTCTTTTTTACCTAAGGAAGATTTTCTATTATTGAGGAAAAGAACAATATAGATTATGTATGAAAAAATACTAAAACATTATTGTTGTAGGTATTGCTAAAGCTCCCAACTAGGCCAAGGACTCATCTCTTGACATCTCAAGGCTAGACTATGTTATGATGCGGACACATCTCTTGACATCTCCAAGCCTAGGATGTGTTGTAATTAGAGCATTAAAAAAAGGTTGAGCATAACACAACTATCATGATTGCCTTCATTGAAATGTCCCCTTTCTGATTTTTATATCATATTTAAGTCCTCTAATCAGAGTATTAAATCAAACAATCAACACTTTGAAAGATTATGCAATTTCTCAATAAAACCCAAATCGGGTATGCCCAAAATAGTGCCAAAAATTTCACAGCTTCACGTATTATTGATAAATCTGAAAGTAGACATTTTTACAAAAATTCGGCCAGCATAATGGCCTACAAAATGACATTTCCAGATTTGTATAGAGTTTACACAAAAGCTCCCAAATGGAGGACAAAAACAATGCTCATCGGGCTCCTGAAAATAACACAAAATAGCCCAGAAACACCATAAAACACTAATAATCTATCACAGAAGTATAACCACGACCCAAGAAATATATTTAGCTCTATTTTAACATCAAAATGTCTACAATACAGTAGAAAACCAAACTGATATGAAATACTCAATTGGAAACACCAAACTCTTACAAGAAACACACTCGAAAACTCACAAATTTGCATTGTTCAACACAAGGGCAAACTCTGCATGAGCTTGCACATGAAATGGCCTCAAACTCCCATCCTTAGCCTTCTTGGAAACCTGCAAACTCCCATCTTTGGGTCTCCTTCTCCAAACCCCTTTAAAAAAGGGCATAACCCTAACTCACGACCAAGAGGGGTCAATAATACATATTTTAATAATAATGATCATTTATTAATCTATTGATTTCCAAAGATTAGCCCCTTTTTCTGAAACTTCACTTTTTGAGCCTGCCAGCCTTAGCAAAAGTTATTATTTTTAATTATTTGAAAATGGGACATGACAAGTCATCCCTCCCAAATATTGCTTGTCCTCAAGCAATGAAGGTTGGGATGCTCAAGAATATGTGCTCCTTCCCAAGTTGCATCCTCCAATGGTAATCCTTTCCATTTGCCCAAATGCTCTATGATGCTCCTATTTCTCAATCTTTTCTCTCTTATATCCAAAACCTCTTATGGTATTAAGACTAATTTCCCTTCATCATCAAGAGGTGGTAATTATGTAGATACTATGGTTTTCTGGCCTAGAACCTTCTTCAGGAAAGAGACATGAAAAATATTATGTATTTTGCTATTTAGTGGGAGCTCCAATTCATAAGCTACCTATCCTACCTTCCTGATGATCTTATAAGGCCCATAGAATCTTGGCTTGAGCTTCTCTGCCCCACTCCTCTTCAAGGTGCTTTGTTTATATGGCTGCAACCTGACAAATACCAAATCTCCCACCTCAAAAGATCTTTCAGTCCTTTTCCTATCAGCGTACAACTTCTGTTGGTTTTGTGCATGTTGTAGATTATCCTTGAGGGACCTTATTATGTCTTGGCTTTTCTTAACAAAATCACTTGCTAGAGATACTTTTCTATCTGAAAGTACTAGATCAACAAAGGAAAGGGCATCATAACCATAAAGAGCATGAAAAGGAGGCATACCAATAGACATGTGATGAGATGTATTGTAACAATACTCCCCTAGGTGCAACCATTTCACCCAAGCATGTTGTCAATTTGAAACATAGTTCCTCAAATATCCCCCTATCCATTTATTAATTATCTCTATTTGTCCATCTGTTTGAGGGTGATAGCTAGTACTAGGAGTGAGTTGAGTTCCTACCAAATGAAAGAGCTCCTTCCAAAAAGAGCTGAGGAATCTACTCTCCTGGTCACTATTAATATTTCTAGGCAAGCCATGTAACCTGAAAATTTCCTTGAAGAATAATTCTGCCACTTGTGATGCCTTGAAATCAGATGTGATGGGAAAGAAATGTACATACTTAGTTAGTCTATCTACCACCACATATATGCAATCCTTACCTTGAACCTTGGGCAACCTAGTGATGAAGTCCATGGAAATACTTTTCTATTTTTGTTCAGGAATAGGAAGTGGCTGCAACAACCCTGCAAGAAAAATTTGCTCACTCTTGTTTTGTTGGCATACCATACATTCTTTAATGTGTTTAAGGACATCCTCCTTCATACCCTTCCATGCAAACCACTCTTGAAGTTTCCTGTATGTCTTGAAGTATCCTTGATGACCAACCAAAGGTGTGTCATGAAAGGCCCTCAATATCCTCTCCTTAGTTTTTGATCCTGGGACTAAGAAGATCTTGTTCTTGTAATAAATCAATTCATCAACAACCTTGTACCTATTATCATCCACTAACTTATCCAAAATCTTGGTGGCAAAGAAATCTTTAGCATACTCTGAAATTATAGGACTTTCCAATCAGCAGAGATAGATGTTAAGGAACACAAAGTGGGCTTTCTTGAGAGAGTATCAACAACCACATTATTCTTTCCTTTCATGTATTCAATATCAAAATCATAAGCTTGCAATTTGCTTACCCATTTTTATTGATGATCATTCAAATCCCTTTGGTTTAAGAATAACTTGAGGCTATTATGGTTTGTCTTTACAATGAATCTCTCACATACCAAATATTGTCTAAACTTATAAAGCGCATGCATGATTGCCAACATTTCCTTATCATAGATGGAGTAACCTTTCTTTGATTGATTTAATTTTCTACTCTCAAATGCTATTGGATGTCCCCTTTGAGTTAGGACAGCCCCTATACCTTCTCTTGAAGCATCACATTCAACAACAAAAGGTAAAGAGAAATCTGGAATTGCAAGCACATGGCATGAACTCATTACCTCCTTAAGCTTATCAAATGTTTTTTGTGCCTCTTCTGTCCAAATAAAAGCTCTTTTGCTTGTCAAATCAGTCAAGGGGGCAGCAAGCTGAGAAAATCCCTTGACAAATCTCTTATAGTAGCTACACAACCCGAAGAAACCTCTCAACTATGTAAGATTAGTGGGTGGAGGCCAATCCAAAATTGCCTAAATTTTTTGGTGATCAACCTGTACTCCTTTAGAACTTATAATATGTCCCAAATATAGGATCTCCGTCAAAAAAAACTCACCTTTAGATAGCTTAGCATAGAAGGATTGCTGCTCCAAGATTCCCAAAATAGTGTCTATGTGCTTTAGATGCTCTTTCCATGTTTTACTATAAATCAAGATATCATCAAAAAATACCAAAACAAATTTTTGAAGATGCTTGCTGAATACCTTATTTATACAAGATTGGAACATTTCTGGTGCATTAGTGAGGCCAAATGGCATAATGAGAAATTCAAAGTGCCCATAGTGACATCTGAAAGCAGTCTTTTCCACATCTTCCCTCCTCATGCGGATTTGATGGTACCCTGATCTTAAGTCAATTTTTGAGAAGTATATAGCACCATGTAACTCATCAATGAGTTCATCTATGCATGGTATGGGATACCTATTTTTTATGGTCTTCTTGTTTAGAGCCCTATAGTCTATACACATTCTCATTGTACCATCCTTTTTCTTGACAATTACCACAGATGATGCAAATGGACTAGAGCTAGGCCTTATGAATCCCATGTCCAGGAGTTCCTTAATAGTTTTTTCTATTTCTTCCTTATAACCTCTTGGACGATGGTATGGAGTTGTTATAACTAGTTTGGCAACCTGTTCTAACTCTATAACATGCTCAAAACCTCTATCTAGTGGTAATCTCAGAGGCAAATCATTGAAAACTATACTATGCTTATCAAGAATGTTTTGAATTTCAAAATGGAAATTACCTTGATTCTTTGGAGAGCTTGTTGGATGGATTCTGACTCCTGCTGCCCATGCTACTTGTCCTCTTTGAAAATTCCTCTCCATCCTCTTTGCAGTGACCACCTTAGGTGCTCCATTCGATAAACCTCTCAATAAGACTTCTTTCCCATTGGAATGAAATTTAAACTCCATAGTTTGATGGTTCACGTAATAGCCTCCAATACAGTGCAACCATTGAACACCCAATACAAGATCTGTCTTCCCAATGCCAACAACATAAAAGTCATCACATAACTCATAATCTCCTAAGGTCATCCTGAGTTGTTTCACCACCCGTGTGCAAGGCATAGTGAATCCATCAGCTACAGTAACATCAAATCCCTCAAAATATTCTGCTTTAAGCCCTCTTTTCATGACAAATCCCTCATCAATAAAATTGTGAGTTGCCCCACTATCAAGAAGAACTGTCAAACTTTTCCCTACTAGTACCCCTCAAATTTGAAAGGGATCCAGTATCTTGGGACTCCTGATAATGCTGCTAAAGTGCCATCCTTGCTGATTTCTTTTTCTTTCTCTTCTTCTTCCTCCTCCTTAGTGTCATGAAATTCCTCATGCTCATTTGAATCATATTTTGAAGCAACTTCAATATAGTGCACTTGACCTTTTCCCAAACATATGTGTCTTGGAACCCATGGTTCTCTACAAGTGAAACAAAGCTTTTTCCTTTGTAATTCACTCCTAGTGTCTTGATCTACCTTCTTTTTTGCTACATTTATCACATTCTTTGGTAGTGGTGTTGGAAAAATCTTTTTCTAAAAATTCCCCTTATGTTGCCAAAGATTTGGGGGTTTTTGATTAGTGACTGGTTTCATAGGCACACAAGTTTGAAGTTGCAAGCTTCTTTTGATAGCTTCCTGTAAGGTTGAGGGTGAGAAAGCCTTAACCAAACCCTTAATAGAATCTTCCAAACCATCAAGAAAAAGATAAACAATCCTCTTTTCACTCATATCGGGTACCATAATAGCCACTTTTTGAAACTCTTCTACATACTCATTAACTGATTTGGTTTGCCTCAACTTTGACAATTCTTTAAAATACTCTTCATCATCTTTGAGATCAAATCTATCTATCACTCTTTGACTAAAATCATCAAATGTAGTTACCTGAACATGACCTTGAGTAGTCATCCCATGATACCACCAATCATAGGCTGCATCTTCCAAGTGTAGACTTATGAATTGAATGGCATCACTCTCCTTCATGGGGTTAAGTGTGAAGAAGGTTTGTAATTTTTGTAGCCATGCTCTAGCTGAAATTTTATTTGCTCCATCAAAAGTAGGTGCTGTAAACTTTCTTATTTTATTTTTGAGCTCTCTTCCACTTATGTCCTGCTCCCTCCTATACTCTTTCTTGGGCATCAAAGTGTTCATCATATCCACATATTCTCTAAAAGGAACCGAACTATGAAAGTCATCATCTAAGCCATTGTAAGTAGCTCTTAATGCAATCAAGTTACCTGTAACCTCTTCCATAGGACTAAGGGTTGGATTTGGTACTAGTGGCTCATCTGTAGGCAAGAAAATAGTTTTTGTTGATTTAGAGGGTGTGGGTTTTAGATTTCTTGGCTTCTTTGAAGTGCTCCCTCTCTCATTAGTAGATGCAACTCCTTGGATTTTTTCTATCAATAACTACAAAGCCTCTCTAGTTTCTACCAAACTATCCACTATTTTCTTTTGAGTGTTCTAGATGTCCTAGAAGAATTTTTTTGCCATCTCATTTGGGTCAGCCATACTTGTCCCTTTCTTGGATTTTGTACTTTTATTTTCAACTAGAGGTTTGATCAGAATTTTTTTATTTTTTTCTCACTGCAAATATCTCTTTTCTCTTTCACTTAGTTGCATACAAACTTCTACAAACCCTCAGGCTGGCAAGATCATAGCTCTGATACCACTGAAATGTCCCCTTTCTAATTTTTATATCATATTTAAGTCCTCTAATCAGATTATTAAATCAAACAATCAACACTTTGAAAGATTATGCAATTTTTCAATAAAACCCAAATCGGGTATGCCCGAAATAGTGCCAAAAACTTCACAGCTTCACATATTATTGGTAAATATGAAAGTAGAAATTTTTATAGAAATTTCACCAGCATAATAGCCTAAAAAATGACATTTCTAGATCTGTATAGAGTTTACACAAAAGCTCCAAATGAAGGACAAAAACAATGCTCATCGGGCTCTCGAAAACAACACAAAATAGCTTAGAAACACCATAAAACACTAATAATCTATCACATAAGTATAACCACGACCCAAGAAATATATTTAGCTCTATTTTAACATCAAAATTTCTACAATATAGCATCAAACCAAACTATTATGAAATACTTAACCGGAAACACCAAACTCTTACAAGAAACACACCCGAAAATTCACAAATTTGCACTGTTCAGCACAAGGGTAAACTCTGCATGAGCTTGCACATGGAATGGCCTCAAAATCCCATCCTTAGCCTTCCTATAAACCTACAAACTCCCATATTTGGGTCTCTTCCTCCATAGGTTTGGCAGCCTCTGAAGAACAACAAAGCAATGAGCAAAAATCAAGTTCTAGAATGAGCCCGAAATGCCTCCAAACCCCTTTAAAAGAGGGAATAACCCTAACTCATGACCAAGAGGGGTCAATAATACATATTTTAATAATAATTATCATTTATTAATCCATTAGTTTCCAAAGATTAGCCCCTTTTCCTGAAACTTCACTTTTTGAGCTTGTCAGCCTTAGCAAAAGTTATTATTTTTAATTATTTGAAAAGGGGACATGACATTCATATGAATCCTCCAATTAGTGTTCAGTTTTTTAAATTTTCTCTTAAATGTCATCCAAATTCTTAATAATATTAGGGCTCAAGCTATTTGTGTCATGTAGATAGAATGACCCATGAAGTTTATTTCTCCAAGACCATGACTAAGTGAAAATATTTGGTAGAGCGGAGAAGAGATAACACCACAACTTATAAACATGAATAAGAGAGCCAAAAAGCATGCTTGATAGTCTCTTTTTTGGTGCAAAATGGGTGAGAAGATGAAAGAGAGGTAACTTAAAATAAGTAACTTGATATGAAGCACTTTTAGGCTATTGATTATGGAGACTAGGGACTAGGATTTGATTTCTTGAAGTGAAAGCTTAACTTATTACACTAGGGTGACCCCACAATAGTGGGTTACACTTTTTTAGACATATTGATTTTTTCTGAAATAACACATTTTAATAAAATATGATAATTTAAGCCTTGAGAGGTTCCATTTGAAGGAATCAATTACAAATGGTTAGCTCAAATCCTCTTAGATAAAAAACAATCGATATAACATCTATACTCCTCGTTCATACCTACAATGGAGTCTCCTTCACACCTATTAAAATGCTGACAAAAAATCACTTTGACTTTATCTTTTGTCAGATCAAATGAATCTATTTGAAAAACCTATCTATGTAGTAAGGTATTACTAAGAAATTTTTTTCCAATAACTATAATGTTAATATATATTAAGTTTATTATGACTTTTTAAAAAAAGTTTTACTAAACATAGATATTTCACCATATGTCTACCTCTATGTTTGAAACTTTTGGAAAAATATTAAATAAGAGAAAAAAATTCTAAAAAATATCTATGCCCTAGGTATTGAAGTTCTCTTTCTATCAAAAAAATAAAAATGAAATTGGACAAATACACAACAAGTTATAATCTATGTAGTCAAGGTATGTCAAAATTATGGTTTAGTCAACTTCAAATATTAATAAAATATGAAATAATCACGATCATGTCATCAGGCCAATTTCATTCCCTCCATATATAGATGTTAAAAAATTAAATTAAAAAAGAAGTACATTGATATCTATTTTAGAAAAAAATATATGCTCTATGAAATTAATGTAACTTTTTGAAAATTACATTTTTAGCAACATACCAGTTTCCATGGGAGAAAGAAAAAATCAATCAAATCAATTCAAAAAAAAATAAAATATATATATATATATATATATATATATATATATATATTTAGAATCTAGGTAGAAAATCTTAAAAGACTCTAATTTACTTTATTTTCTTATTCCAAACGGTTTAACGAGAATATGCATTTGAATCTGATTTTTTTTTTCAAAATGTAGAGTTCAGTGTTTGTTCAGGGAAAAAAGTGTAACCCACTATTGTGGGTTCACCCACCATGATTGACTAATATTTCATCTCCATTTATCATTGAGTCAAGGCACTAAGATAGCAGTTGGGAGAAGCTATCTATAAATGATTTTAAGAGGAAAGTATTGGATATTTCACATGTTGGTCCATTTCTAGTCCTTTAGGAAAATATCATGGAAAGGGGTGGATAATAAATTGAGTATCTATCTACTTGGACAATTATACAATGTAAAAGGAAATCTCAGTTTGGGATCTTAGAGAAATAGAAACAAAGCTCTAATTCACATTAGTTTGTAACCTAGTTAGCTCTAGTTCTATTATTTCTAAGTTGGTTGCCCTATTTTTCTATTTTTGTGACTAGTTGTGCTCTAGTTTGGGTTTTGATGGTTTTGGTCGATTCTATAATGGGTTGGGGTCCTTCTCGACTTAAATTCATAGAAAACAAATAGACAAGCTCAACAAGATGTCACCATATATTGTATATTTACAAGATGATACTTATATAAAGATAAGAATTTGAATATGTCTTTTAGTAGTTGTTAGGATAACCAATTGAAATTGGTAGGGTCCTAAAAATCACAAAATAATTGAATTGATTTCATGAATAGGTGTTTTCTATTAAGAATTTTAATACAACCAAGAGATTTTTCACCTAGGTGAATTAGGTGATTAAACCAAATGGAGAAGTAACAAAGCTTATACCATGACTTATAGATTGGTTAAACTAGGTTAGTCTACTAAAGGTATTTTTTTTCAAGTAAACCAAATAGAGTTAAAGGGAGCATACCCATGAATTTAAAAAATATCCAAGAACCTGAGTTCTTCTTTCCAATTAATTGAAGTCCATGATCTCCTAACTATAGCAGATTGGATATACTACTATATTGAGCTCTACAAAGGGGCCTCACCATGCAAGGCCCTAAAAATACCCTTAGTTGTAAGACATATGCATTAGGTATAAGTTTTGATAATTCCTAAACTCGTTTTGTCTTTTGGCTAGATATATTATGTCCATGAAGTCATAGGGAGGTATTTCTCATTAACCCACTTAGTCCAAAGAAAATTCCTAATCATTTAAGTGAATTAGTTATAGAAACTCATAAAGGGTAGCCAACAAGATCATACATAAATATGTATAAGAAAAATAATTTACTTTTCCACTTGTATTTGCTTATCCTTGGAAAGGAATCAATTGGTCTAATTTAGGTTTTTCTCTTGAGTTTGGCCATGAACCATCTCTATAAGGGAGACTCCTATGCCAAATGTAATCCCTTGATATCTAGTGATAAAATATTTTGAATCACTAGGGATCTAGGGTGGTCAAGGGTTAAGATGGATCATAATAAATTAAATTATATAAATGGCTAATATAGAGCCAACATTAGTGCTAAATAGATCTAAATATCACATTTGTGTCTCACCCCTTTAACTAAATTTTTAATAAAAAAAAAATGTTGTTATCAGAAAAGTTACAATTAAGGGATTTTCTATTGTATAGCAAGGAAATAACATAAATAAGTATAGTATCTAGAATAAATGTTGAAAGAGATACCTAGGAGTGTCAACTATAAGGAAAAATAAAGATCTAGAGCAAGGGGACAACTTTAGTAGGTGGATTATTTTACAGGGAATTGTGGAGAGAGGGTTCCATTCACAATAATTTTAGCATTGGAATTAATAGATAGAATATTATTTTTCTTGTAAAGTTTGGCACCTCAACCAAGCCATTTTAATATTTTCACAATGAATGACCAACAAAGCTGATCATAAGCTTTATTAAATTCCAATTTGACAAATAGAGCATCTTTAGTAGTTTTTGGAGCCCATTTTAGTAGTTTCTCGAGAAAGAAAAATATTATAAAAGATGAACCTTTCTCCTAAGAAACTAATTTTTCAAGTTAGGCAATGTCTATTGGTCTATGGTGACTGATTAGGGAAGTATTGTACACTTTCCATGTATTTTCAGCTATTTTTGGGCTGACATGGTGTAACTGATGCTAACCCTAAAGTGGCAAAAATCTTGTATAAAATGGCTTAGGGTTAGGGGTTTCATGATGTATGGTTTTAACAGCTTCTTTTAGCGGTATTGAGGTACAAGGGATTGTGGATTATAATCAAGTTGTGATCACTAGATAATAAGAATATTGGACTCATTGTTGGTGGATGTAGCCCAGGGATTGGGTGAACCACGCTAAATCTTTGTGACTTGTGTTCTCTTATGTGTGGTTTATTATTTTTTGATATTGGTTATATTTATATGTAACTGTTATGTCTATCTTGTTAATCCTAATAAGTGGTATCAGAGAGAGGTTGTTTTTTAATTATCCTCTGTAGGAAGATCTCATAGTTTAGTGGGAGTCTCATGGTTGAGTGGGAGTAATGCCAGAGAAGGGTAAGATGAAGGTTGAGAATTTTAATGGGAAGAACTTTCATTTATGAAAAATGCAAATGGAGGACTATCTTTATTAAAAGGATTTATGGTGGGCATTGGAAGGAAAATCCAAGAAATTGATAATAATGACTGATGAGGATTGTGATATTTTATATAGGAAGGCACTTGGAAGTATTCGATTATGTCTAGCACAATCAATGGCTTTTAATATTATGAAAGAAAAAACAACTGAAGAGTTGATGGAAACCCTAGCAAAGTTGTATAAAAATCCCTTCGCTTCAAACAAGGTATTTCTCATGAAGAATTTGTTTAATATGAAGATGGCAGAAGGTGGATCTATTTCTAATAATTTTAATAATTTTATTATGGTTACCAGTTAGTTATCTTATGTAAATGGTATTTTTGATGAAGAAATTAGGGCTGTCTTGATTTTGTGTTCTTTGCTTGAAAGCTGGAATAGCTTGGTAATGGTTGTTAGTAAATATATTTCTAGTTCTAATACCCTAAAATTTGATGATGTTATCGGTGTGATCTTGAGTGAGGAAACTTGTAGGAAAATCCTAGGTGGATCTACATCCGAAAGTATCTTGAATGCACAAAGCTGAGGTAGAATGAATGAGAGAGGAAACAACTCTAGAAATCATGATAAATCATGAGAAAATCAAAGGGCAAGAGGTCTCAATCTAGAGGACCAAATGATTGCTAGTACTATGGAAAACCAAGTCATAAGAACAAAGATTGTGGGTCTCCGAAGAATAAAGGAGACAAACAAGAAGGTAATAAGGAGGCAAATGTGGTAAGTAATAAATCTGAAGAGGATGCTTTTCTTCTTTCTTTAGAAAGTGTTTATGATTCTTGAGTTTTAGATTCAAGGGCTTCATTTCATGCTACACCCCATAGAGGTTATTTTACTAATTATGTCCAAGGAGATTTTGGGCTAGTTTATTTGGGAGATAATGAAACTTATCAGATTGTTGGAAAGGGGAAAATTAAGATTAAGTTGCAAAATGGGAATCATTAGCTACTACAAGAGGTAAGACATGTTCTAAGGCTGAGTAGGAATTTCATTTTAGTAGGGCAAATAGGTGATGATGGTTGCACAGTTAATTTTAATGATATAAATTGGAAGGTTTCAAAAGGTTCCTTAGTAGTAGAAAAGGGTGTGAAAGTAGGCACCTTATATCTTTGTATAGGTCATACTATTTCTTCTACTTTAATTTTTTCAGAGAAAAATAAATGTTAAGGAAAAATTGTTGCAGTTGAGTAGGAAGAACATCAAAAAATTGCTATAGATTCTGACACATCACTATGGCACAATATACTTGGGTACATGAGTGAAAAAGGTATGAAATTACTTCATTCAAAGAAAGTTTTAGTAGGTCTGAAATGTGTCAATATGGATTTCTGTGAAAGTTGTGAGTATGGAAAATAGAAGAGAGTTAGTTTTGTGAAGAGTGGGAAGGAAAAGAAAAGTGAGAAATTAGAGCTTGTCCATACATATGTATGGGTACTAGCTCAGGTATCTTCCATTGGTGGCTCTCATTATTATGTTACTTTTATAGATGATGCAAAAAGAAAAGTATGGATTTATTTCCTTAGACATAAATTTGATGTATTTCAAACTTTTAAGAAATGAAAATGCTTTGTTGAGAATCAGACTGGTAAAAGGCTAAAATTTCTTAGATCTAATAATGGTGGTGTATATTGAACCAAATAATTTGAATATTATTGTTCCTCTAATGGTATTCATAGGCAAAAAACTGTACCAAGGACTCCACAAGAAAATAGAGTGGTTGAAGGCATGAATAGGAAAATAGTGGATCGTGCAAGGAGTATGAGGTTGTATGTTGGGATACTTTTGAACATGTGAGTGGAGGCTATTAATATAGGTGTATATTTAATCAATAGAGGCCCATCTACTCCTTTGGGTTGTGGTATTCTAGAAGAATCATGGACTGGTAAGAAGGTGAGTTATTCTTTTCTCAAAACCTTTGGTTATGAAGAATTTTCACATATAGATTATGAAAATAGAACCAAGATAGAAGATAAATCTAAGAAATGTGTATTTGTTGGATATGGAATTGATGAATTTGGTTATAGGCTTTAGGATTTTGAAAATCATAAATTGTAAGAATCAGGGATGTCATATTCAATGAGAAAGTGTTGTACAAAGATTGGTTGCAACAACATGAGAAGAAAGAAAATAATTATGTAGTACTGGATGATACTCCAAAATATGATGTTTGAGTAGTTTCTTATGCTTCACAATAATAGAAACAAAAAGTACCACAAACCCTAGTGAATGTTAGATGGTAAAAAAGGTTAAGTAGACCTCCAAAAATATTTTCTCCCTCTTTGTATTCTATTTTATTAACAGATGTTGGTGAACCAAAATTTTATGATGAAGCTATGTAAGTGGATACAAAGCTACAATGGGAGTCTGCAATGATAGAGGAAATGGAATCCTTGCTAAAAAATCAAGCTTGGGATTTATGTAAGTTACCTTCAGGTAAAAGGGCTTTACAGAATAAATGGGTTTACAAGATGAAAGAAGAGGATGGAGTTAAGAAAATATTTAAAGTCAAGTTAGTTGTAAAAGGATTTTCATAGAAAAAGGGCATTGATTTTGATGATATATTATCTCTAGTTGTTAAAATGACTTCTATTCATAATTTTTTAAGTATTATGGTTGTTGAAGATTTGTAATTAGAGAAGCTTGATGTTAAAACAAATTTTCTTCATGGTGATTTGGATGAAGAAATATATATGGAATAGCCACATGGATTTGAGGTCAAGGGTAAGGAGCACTTAGTGTGTAGATTGAAGAAACTTTTATATGGCTTGAAGCAAGAACCTTGACAATGGTATCTTACATTTAATAATTTTATGCATGAGCATGGATATACTAGGTGTCATTCAGTAAATTGTATTTATTTAAGTATTTTGGATAATGATAGCTACATTATTTTATGTTTATATGTTGATGATATGCTTGTGGTTGGGTCTAACATGGATTACATTAAGGGATTGAAACAACAGCTAGCACACTCATTTTCTATGAAAGATTTGGGGGAAGCAAAAAAAATTCTTGGTATGAAAATATGCAGAGATAGGAAGCACAAAAAAATTGACTCTATCTCAGGCTGCTTATATTGAGAAGGTGTTGCAACATTTCTCTATGGAGAATGTCAAATTTGTCAGCACACCTTTGCCTAGTCATTTGAAATTGACTAAGGAGATGTATCCAAAGACATTAGAAGAGGAGACTAAAATGTCCAAGGTACCTTATGCTTCAGTTGTAGGAAGTTTAATGTATGCTATGGTATGTACTCAGCTAGATATTGCATATATAATGGGATTTGTTAGATTAGGTGTAGGAGTCATCCTAGGATTGACCATTGGAATGCAGTGAAATGGATTCTTAGATATTTGAGAGGAACATCCAGTAAATGTTTATATTTTGGGGGCTCTACTACTAATTTACAAGGCTATGTTGACTTAGATTTGGCAGGGGATATTGATACTAGGCAAAGTACTATAGAATATGTATTTACTATTGGTGGGAGAATAATGAGTTGGATTTCTTGGTTATAGAAGGTGAATTTTTTATCCATTATTGAGGCAGAGTATGTTGCTGCTACAGAGGCAGCCAAGGAAATGATATGGATTCATTTATTCATGGAGGAATTGGGACACCCATAGATGGACATTATTTGTTTGTAGATAGCCTGAGTTCCATTCATTTTTCCAAGAATTCTACTCTCCATTAAGAAAAAACACCTATAGTTGTGGTACCATTTCATTCAGTCAATTTTGGATAATGGATAATTAAAGCTAGAAAAGATACATATAGATGATAATCTAGCAGATATGTTTACAAAGTTAGTGTTGGCAAGTTGACTTTACTAGTATATATGACTAATTTTTATGTTTTCATTATGGCAACAAAGTCATATGAAGTTTTTAAGTCAACACACTAACTTGGAAGATCATAATTTGGCTAAGAATAGAAGACAAAGCAGACAGAGAAGCACTTGATGATTAGAGCATCGATGCACGTGTGTATGACCAATTTTTGGTATGCACCCTTGGATATAAGCTTTTGAGTACTCTGATATGCTAAGTCTAAGAACACATGATCAGATTCATTAGTATGGATAAGTTACAGCAAGTCTAAGTGACACTGGCAGATAAGTGGCAGAGTAGAACAGAGCATGCAGCTGACAAATAGATTTTTGTATAGCGTGTATCATTTTATTTTGTAAAGGATATGTGCCTATTGTAATAGTGACATAAACATGTTAATATCATTTTATGTAAACACGCTTGAGCTAATTAACTTGGAAGCATTGTATGTGTTAAGTTATAGGCCGACCTAGTAGTTAGTTTTGGTTGCATCTATTCAACATGTATATATGTGACATGCACTTTTGTATTTGACTATGAGTGGCATATAGAGATGAGCAGAAGTATGTGAAGTATGTATTAGAGAAGTAAGAATGATATAGAGCTTTACAAGAGGTTAAAGAATTGGCTCACAAAAGGAACTGATCTGACAACAGTGTCAAAGCAACAATTCACCTTGCAAATATAGTGTGTATCTGATAACCAGGAGGTTGTAGCCTTCTTCATTAAGTAGTGAGCTCTGGTAGTGAGCCTTATAGCACTAACAGGGTCCAACCTTTGACTAGGTCATTGTACTCAGTTTTGTAAAGACCGCTCCTAACAGGGAAAAGGAACATTAACAGGTTCATAATACTAAGTGCAATTATTCGTGGGTACTAATTCCCACTAGGGTTTTCCTCTAGCCAAGGTTTCCCCGTAAACATATCTTCTGTTATGTGTTATAGTTGAATACTTCATTTTCTTTACTATTCATTTTAGTATTTATGTAATTGAGTTAAGTTTCAAGAATCATAAATTAATTATAGAATAGTGATTCACCCCCCCCTCTTAGTGTTCCCATTCCTAACAATTGGTATCAGAGCTTTGGTCCTCTAAGATAAGTTTAAACACTTGAGGAGATCATGGATATGAATGAATTAAAACATGTGAAGAAGAATCTTGAAGAAGCTCTTGAAGATCTTGACAAAACTAAAAAATAAATTGAAGAACTAAAATTGAAGATCAATGATTCACAAGTATTCATCAAGAAACTGAGAAAAGATTTGAAAGATTGTTCAAAAAATGATTTGGGAAAGATGGTCAAAAAGATAAATGAAGAAAACACATCTCTGAAGGATCAGATTGAAGATTTGGATGAAAAGCTAACTAACAATCAGGAATCCTATGAAGAATAGATAAAAGAAAACAAATAGTTGGATTAAGAACTTAGGCAAGAAAACATGAAAATCTTGGAGTTAAAAAACATCAAGAAGAAGATGGAATTTGAGCCAAGAGAAGCAAGGAACCATATTGAAAAATTGCACACAAGTACTGATCTATTAGATTCTTAGTTATATGCACAAAGGATAAAAGGAGATTCTAGTGTTATTGGATTCAATGAAGCACAAAATAAAATCAATGCAATGTGAGAAAGAATGAAAGCACCAGAAGAATCTACAGAAGCTAAGAAGTCTGAATATCAACCTGAAGCTAAAACAAAATCATCTAAAGATGAACACAAGCCAGTAAACATAACTTGTTATGCCTGTAACAAGAATGGACATATAACAAGAGATTGTAAAGAGGCAAGACCCTTCAATGGTTATTGTTATTCATGCAATACATTTAGTCATAGAGCTATGAATTGTAGATCAAATCATAGAAGTCAGACACATCACACATAGAAATCAACCACAGTAAAATTCTAGAATTCCTCAGAATATCACATGTCAGATATGAAATTACAATGGTCACACAACTAGACAATGCAGTATGGTAACTCACATCAATGCATCAAAGAATACAAGTCCTCCAGTCATTTTTCACTCTTGTAACAAGGTTGGACACATCTCAAAGTTTTTCATATCACAAGCACAAAGACAAGAAAGTCCTAATAAGTCTCAAGGATTGATATTGGATGAATCTAGAGAAGTCAAGCTTGTGAAAGCTACAAAAGATGTGAGCAAGATTTGGATGGAATTAAAGAAAGATAATGTCAATGAAAAAGTAGTGGATGCATCCACAATGGACACACCTTCTACTTTTGGATAAATGACCCTCATGGTCATAGGAGGAGCTAGATAAGCTCTTGACCCCTGCATGGATGGTATACTCACCCTTAGAGTATGCATCTTTGGTTTTAGTTGTTTGGTTACTAGTTGATGCAATATGCAAGATCACACAACTTGATTGTCAACAGGAATGAAGATTGGAATTCACTATTAAAACATGTGTTATGGTAGCAAGCATTAATTGCAAAAAAATGATTTATTAGTCAGCGGAGATCTATTATCCTCACTTTTGAATTTGAGATCAAGCCCTTGGAGAGCACAGGAGATGAAAGCAGTAAGTGTTGAAAGATTGAAGTTGTTTTCATCAGCAAAAAGGAGTTAAGTTGTTGCAAAACTCTTGTTCGGATGTGACATTTCAAAAATCCTTTGAAACCCTATTTTGAGCATTGAATCAAGTAAGTAATGTCCAATCTAGTAGTATTTGATGTCACAAAGAGGAAGAGATATGTATTCAAGAAGCATCCATTTAAGTCAGTCCTAGATGACCTAGAAGGAGCATTTTCTAGAACTCCGATGGGAGTTATGCATGTTGAAGATATTTGAACCTACATCTATTGTAAGAAGGAACCTATAGGAGTAGATAGGATAAGATCACACATAGAAATTTTTTTTAATCTAGACATGACATTCAAGGATGAATTTTTGCACTTCCCAAATCACCTTATAATTGAATATGTGACTGTGTATGAGTTTAGTGAGTCTGAATGGATCAAAATATTACTAAGTAGAATTCATGATGATCTATTTTGGATTGGAGAAGTTCATGTTTACATAACCACTAATCTCATTCATGAGATGACCAGACTCTCTAATACCGGTGCCATTCTTCCAGCAAGTAAAGATATCAGGAAATAGGTCGAGCAAGCTTGTAAACTTGAGAGTGATAAGCACGACATGACAATTGACCCCATAAAGGAGAAGGATATCAAACTCATGGCTATGATCCTTGGATACAAGTTTCAGCATGCTAATAGAGTGAAAAATGTATCCATGGCTACAATTCTGGTAGCTATAAGGATTGTAAAATAAAATGGAGAGTTTAACCTCTGTGAGATCCTAGGTGCATAGTTGTTAGACAACATATGAGCCATAAAACATGATAAAACCAAGGTATTTAGATTTGGTTCATTGATTATCTACATGTACTTTTATATAGTTGCTAAAGTCTCTGATCTTTATCTTGACAAGAGCCTACCTAAACTACCTCAACTCTTATTTAAGGAAACATCAGAGAGTACCTTGAAGGATTCAATGGATCTTGAAATCAAAAAATTTAGAATCAAGATGCAGAGAAGGTACATGATACCTAAGAAGATTATGGAGAAGTACAAGACACTATATGCTTCATGGTGGAAACTGACACTACATGTATGGAAGCAATTGAGCCTAGGATAAAGTGGATTCATCCACTTGGATATGAAGTAGAGGAACACATTTTGGCAACTTATGCACAAGTCCTCCTATTAGCACCTAAGGATCCCAATGAACCTAGATGGGGAACTTATTAAGAAAAGACAAGACAAGTTGATTTTGTCTTATACAGTGCTATGACCAAGAGAAAAGCATCAAGGATTACCTTAGACATTCTAAAAATTCATGGTGTTACCCAAGTAGACTTAGATAAGGCAAGGGAAGCCAAGATTTCCATGCAACTTGAGAGTGCACCTGTATTTGTTGAAGTCAAAATAGAAAATTTTGATGATCCTAAGGAGAAGAAGAGTAAGACTGATGAAAAAACATCAGCTCCCACAATCACAGTTGATTTGGAGTCCACTCCACCTCTTGAGCCAAGAAAGGTGTCTAAAAGGAAGAAATAGACCAGGACAAGCCACCCATCATCAAGAAAAACTAGAAGTAAAGGGAAGAACACTCAAGCACCTCCTGAGGTAGGATTCAGACTGAACTTGGAAGTCTTGAGAACTAGAGTTGTTGATGAAGGAAGGATAGATCAAATAGAAAAATTCTATGACAAGTATCATGAGATTGATAAATCTAAGATTCATTCTATGATCATCAAGCATATGATTAAGTTCAAAAGGTCAGTCTTGGAACTTAAGATAGTCATTCCTAATCAAGTATGGAATATACTTGACTCTTTGAAAAGACAAACTATTGAAGAGGACATGAGAATAATAGAAAAGAAACTTGATGACAACCTCCCTATTTGTTCGCTAGAAGAGAAAATACTATTGTTGGATTTGGTAAAACCACATCTGAGAATAAAAATCAAAACTCTATAGATAATGAACAAGGATTATGAGTTGGTTGCGAAGGAGATAGAGAAGGCATTTGAAAAAGTGTTTTTGGAAAGACTCATGTATCCTCCTACTGTGCTTGCAACCCAAGTTCCCTCTGAGCAAGAAAAACAATCTGAGATCCCAAATGCACCTATGATAGGTCCATAGGACTCTGCGCCCATGGATGAAGCTAAGGATGAAAAAATTGTGATTGATAATGTTGAAATTTCCATGGAGGTGACAGATAAAGATCTAAATAAGTTTAAAGAAACCTTTATAAGTATAGAAGAAGCTGAGATCCTATGCAGTGAATAGTCACCTGTGCAACAAGAAGAAGTTCATATTAAAGACTTAACGGGACAGGAAGAAGAGAAAGAAGATGAACCTAAAGAAGAGCCCGCTATTGAGATACCAATAAAGGTAAAAAGTGAGACTATGAATTTAATTCAAAGCACACTTCTTACTCCTAAGTCATCTATATCATTTTTGTCAAGTTTAACCCCTGATACAACAAGCCTAGACTCTTGGGAAGAAGAATATCTGATGAAGATAAGTGTATTGGCTATGGAGAAAGCTAAGGAAAAAAAAGTAATGAGAAATCCTTTGTTTGTGGAATCAATCAGTATACTGAACAATTTAGCCTAAGGATAAGAAAGTGATAAGTGTTCATTCGGTGGATGATGTTAGCAGCATCCTATCAATCTTCAAAGCAAATTCCTCAAGTCTAGAAGAATCAACATCAAAGATTGTAGAAGAAAAATATATCAAGAAAAGGTTGATTGAATTGATAAGCAATTTCTCACTTGAACTTAATTCTCTAAAGGTTGGTCAAGCAATGCTGAAAGAATTAGCAGTAAAAGGAAGGAAGATAATTGCTAACTGCATGAACAAAGATTAACTCACCTCAAACCTATCTAAAAAGACTTAGGAAGCAAAATCTATGATGGTAGCAGTAAGAAAATCAGTGGAAGATCCCTCTCAAGATATAAACATGTGCAAAAATGTTTATCAAGGAAAATTAGATAAAATTGAGAAGGTAGAAAAAGAGATTGCTAAATTAAGGGCTAGACAAGCACAACTAAGAAATGCACTAGCACCCTCTCTAGATGTGTTGAATCACAACATCAAGCAGATAGATGCCACAACCGTAGCATATCATCAAGGTCCCTACACAGAGTTAGAAAAGATGGAGAATCTTACTTATTCATTATGCGCCCATCTTCAGATAGTTGATGCACTCAAGGTTTTCTGGCAGCAAGAAATCAAAAACCTTCAGATTGCATACCCGGATGTACTTTCTATGTAACTACTTGAAGTTTTCCTTTTTTGAGCACCTTTGTCATTAATGTCAAAGGGGGAGTAGAGTATATGGAATAAGGGAGATAGAAGAATATATGATGTATAGTATACAAAAGGGATAAGATAAAGGATAGCAAGTTTTTGTGTAAAGATGTAGTTTAACAACTTCACCATATTCCTTTGTTGCCATTAATGAAAAAGGGGGATATTTTTGGAAAATTGACTTTACTAGTATAAATGACTAAGTTTTATGTTTTCATTATGGAAAAAAAGTCATATGAAGTTTTTTAGTCAATGCACTAACTTGGAAGATCAAAATTCGGCTAAATATAGAAGACAAAGCAGATAGAGAAGCACCTAATGATCAGAGCATCGACACATGTGTGTATGAATGATTTTTGGTATGTTCCCTTGGATATAAGCTTTTGAGTACTCTGATATGATAATTCTAAGAACACATGATCAGATTCGTTAGTATGGATAAGTTACAGAAAGACTAAGTGACACTCACAGATAAGTGGCAAAGCAAAACAGAGCATGCAGCCGACATATAGCTTTTTGTATAGCATGTATCATTTTTTTTTGTAAAGGTTGTGTGCCTATTGTAATAGTGACATAAACATGTTAATATCATTGTATGTAAACACACTTGAGCCAATTAATTTGGAAGCGTTGTATGTGTTAAGTTATAGGCCGACCTAGTAGTTAGTTTTGGTTGCATCTATTCAGCATGTATATATGTGACATGCACTTTTGTATTTGAGTATGAATGGAATATAGCACTACTACATTTGAGGTCAAATTCCAATGGCCATTTGTCAAATTTGCAACACTAATTTGTCGGCATTTCGATAGATGAGTCCGTCGCCATTTTTGCATAGGAAATTGTGACAAAAGACCTATTTGTCAGTTTACCGACATCATCTCATGTCGAAAACTTGCACATGGCAACAGTTTCATTATGGCATTTTCTATGGTTCATCCATTGGAATTTTGACACAACGACCTATCAGAATATACAATCTTTATCGGAATTAACTATCGCAAACATATCCTTTCTGACATTATAACTGTTGGAATAGTGACAGTTTCCACCTAATTCCGATAGATAAACCTATTGGAGATATGGCATTAATGTCAGAATATCTACCAAAAATTGACTATTTGTGATACTTAAATTGTCAAAAGAGTGATAGTCCTTTAGCATTTCTTTGACAGGTTCCCTGTTGAACGTATAGCATTACTGTCAGAGTTCTATTGTCATAAATTAGTTTTCTCTGACATTTTATCTATCGAATGCATAACACTTCTATTGGAATTAATTATTAATTGTTGAAAAATTGACGGATATGCACATTACAAATAAAATAGCTCAAGAGACCATCATAGGTTCTCTCTTTCTTCGGTCTATATTATTGACGGAATGTTTTACCTTTCATTAGCTCATCAAATCCAGGGATTTGAAAGAATTTAATAGAATATTTTCATGACAATGTATATTATTTAAGTTGATGTTGCATTAATTTATCTACTTCGCGCACTTGTAGACTATGAAGATGGCGATAAAGAAGCATGGCCATCCATGGCCATGGTTCTTTATTGCCATCTTCATAGTCTACAAGTGCGCAAAGTAGATAAATTCATGCAACGTCAACTTAAATAATATACATTGTCATGAAAATATTCTATTAAATTATTTCAAATCCCTAGATTTGATGAGCTAATGAAAGGTAAAACATTCTATCAATAATATAGATCGAAGAAAGAGAGAACCTATGATGGTCTCTTGAGCTGTTTTATCTTTAGTCCTAGCTACTGTCCTAGCTACCTATCGATCGTCGAGAATAATCACTGCGTTGCATTTATGTACACTACACAAATTGATCCCAGTCTCACAAAAACATTTTACACTCGTACATCTCATCAATACTGGAGGCCTAAAGTAATTTTATACGATTACTAGCACATTTCATGCATGGATGAGAAACAGTGTCCAAAGTTTCTAGATAACCATTTTTGAGAAGAGGAATGAGTGCAGGCCAAAGAAGGGATAATTCCACAACAGAAAGGAAGACATCTTTTTAGCTTGGGTTTGGATCCTACCTCAATTTTCAAAGGATCTAGGGCTAGTCTAGAAAGATGTCTTCCCATTCTATCTGCAACATTGTGTCCATCCATGATCTAAGGAATATCATCATCTTTCTACTCTTCATTTGCCAAAATATATTGCTTCTTCAAGCTTGCAAAGTAATCTTATTAATAAAAAAACTCTTGCCAATATTAGGGTACCCACAAATCAAAATAGTTGATGTTATTGGAGCTTGTGCTCAAGGATATCGATTCACTATTTTGAAATGGCCAAATCATTTTTATTTCATTTGTAGAAAAAAGGAGTGGGAGAAAATGAGCAGGTGAAAGTTGGTTGAGCGCGAGAGAAGGCATTGCATTTTATTTGATCATGAATGCTCTCTGAAATGACCAATCATGTTTTCCATTCAATTTTTTTTGGTGTTTTTTTTTCCCATATTCAGTAGATAAAAATCATGGTGGCAACCAGTTAGCCATCTTTTTGATGTTCTAGGTATTTTACAAAGATACAGGTATGTGGATTTATCATTCAGTTGCTTGCAGTTATTGGTCAAATGCAAATATTTTGTCAAGTTGAAAGGGCAAGATATCAGTTTGGTGTTTTCGCTTTATGTTAAAAGTTGATTTGGTAAAATCCTCAAAAAACACACTACATGTTCTAAAATGTAAAGAAGTTGAATGTTAAATGTAAGATATATATCTCATCCATAGTAATCAAAATAAAGGACACGAAACTTATAAGGAGATTTACCAATCCAAAAATATAAGCAAATAGGAAACATGATTGGTACCTTATGAATTGGTTTTTGAGGTGCACAATCTTCATAAATCTCCTAAGAATAAGACCCCTCCTCATGAAAAATGCATTTAACGGATTAAACAAATCTATAAAACTGAACCAATGGCATGTTTAGAACAAAGAAATAGATTTGTAATAATATGCTGAAAATTCTATTATGTTTAATACACACAAAAGGACCAGTCCCAACAATTCTTAAACATACTTTATTTGATATGATAATAACATGCTAATTAAACTGATAAAGGTGTTATCTTCATTTAATCTGCCAATAACTAATTACACAAAAAACAAATTACAAAACTAAACCAATGGCATGTTCTTCATGTGGTACAAGGAAGATTTGGCTATGAAAAAAAAAAGTGAAATGGCCTCATCATTTTTATTTCAATTGGATAGAGGAGTGAAAGCTGAGGGTGAGAGAAGGTATGTGATTTCTTCATCTTTCGAGCATCTGGCATCATATTCGACTGCAAATTTCAAATGCATTGCATTTTATTTGATCACGAATGCTCTCTGAACTGACCGCATTCTACTGGTGTCGTGCCCTAGCCCGTGCTTTATCTCCATTATTTGATATTATTAGTGCTTGTGCTCAAGGATATTAATTCACTATTTTCAAATGTTTGGATCATTTAGATAGTTACATTTCCTGACTATTCCTCTAGTACATAGTTAGGAAATTTAACTGTCTAATGATTATATGAAATGTTGAATGGATTAAATGCTTTATTCTTGGTAGAAGTGAATGCAAGGAATAGTGTGTATTAAATACAATCCAGTCACTTATTGAGTGCTTTGGAGACTATTGTTTTGACTGTCCATGCGCTGCTAGTGATCGAGATTCATTAAAGGATACAAAACCCTTCATTTTGGGGTTATTGTGTGTGGATTCAAATGTAGGTTTGATTTGGTTAATGTTTAGAAGAGATCAATAAAGTATTTAAAGAAAATCTTACATGTTTGGAGAGGTTTGAGAGGCACTTATCATGACTGTACCCTCACAAACATCAGCATAGACTAGTTTTACTAAGTTTCCTTTCTCTATTTTGAGGTTTCCTTTCTCTGCCACAGGGGTACAGTCAGAGGGTTCATTGACAAAATGATCCTTTGAATGGCTACTATGAATATGAATGATTTGATATAGCATATTTCACATTTTACTTGAATTTTGGAATAGCTTGTGCAAGGGTGAAAGTAGTTTTGATCATTTTGGTCATGATTGGTCCTCTACACAGTCAGGAAATGTAATTGTCTAATGATTATATGTAATGTTGAATGGATTAAATGCTTTATTCTTGGTAGAAGTGAATGGAAGGAATAGTGTTGGTGTTAGGTTTCATTTATTATTGAATTCAATGGTTTCCAAGATGTGTCGAGGAGTTTGCTCCTTGTTTAATGTTAACTGTTCCTGCACAATCCACTCATACAATAGTGAAATGCTATGTGGAAGGGATGGTTGATAGTGTTCCTTGAGGGAAGGGGGATTTTGAAAGACTTTTTATCATTGTATTTTGTATTTCCAATATGTTTGGTTGCAGGGAAGACCGGGAGAATGAAGGACCACTCACCGATTGCATGATAACCCAGTTTTGAAGGGTCACTAGTTGAGAGGATAGTGAAGGTCCCGATGATTAGGCCATTGGAGGACCCTATTTCTTTGTATTAATTGCTATTCAAATTAGATGCATGGATTTCTTGTGAACTATCAGCTGCTATGTATCCTATAACTGCATTCATAAATCTGCACATACTTCTCTACGGTTGTAAGCCACTTAGAGATCAAAATAGAGAAACTAAATCAAAATCATTTTTTGTCCTATTTCTTTTTAAAAAAGTCTCAACTATCAATGATACAATATACATTTGATGCCCTAAGCTATCAAATATACAAATGGCACCTACCTAGAAGCTCACTAGGGAATGAAGGATCAATCACTGATTGCATGATAACCTAGTTTTGAAGGGTCACTGGTTGAGGGGACAGTCAAGGTCTGGATGATTGGGCCATTGGAGGACCCTAGTTCTTTGTATTAATTGATCTTCAAATTAGATGCATGGATTTATTGTGAATTATCGGCTACTATGTATCCTGCAACTGCATCTGTAAATCTGCATATACTTCTCTAGGGTTGTAAGCCACTTAGGGATCAAAATAGAGAAAATAAATAAAAATCATTCTTTGTCCTATTTCCTTTTAACAAAGTATCAACTATTAATGATACAATACATTTGATGCCCTAAGCTATCAATACAAATGGCACCTAGCTAGAAGCTCACGGGTTGTCCATTTGATAACCATAGTCAACATTTCAAAAAAATGGATATCCTTGAGCACAAGCACCAATAACATCAAATAATGGAGTTAAAGCATGAGCTAGGGCACCACACCAGTAGAATGCGGTCATTTCAGTGACAACAATTTAGAATGCAGTCATTTGGCATGTATTAAATAGAATAGAATTTTTAGCATATTATTATCATTCTATTTCTTTGTTGTAAACATGCCATCAGTTTAGTTTTGTAAATTCACTATTGTATGGGTGGATTGTGCAAGAACAATTAACATTAAACAAGGAGCAAACTCCTCAACACATCCTGGAAACCATTGAATTCAATAATAAATGAAACCTAACACCAACACTATTCCTTCCATAAGTGTAGGATACATAGTAGTCGATAATTCACAAAATCCATGCATCAAATTTTTATAAGGATATCCTACTAATCAATAGGAATTTTCTTGAGATGATCAATGATTATGCATTTTGATGGCAGTGTGCTAGTTCAAAATGATAATATAAATTTGAAACAATTTTTTCTAATTTTCTCAAACTATAAATGTGGTTAAAGGGAAAATATTATGTGGAAAACCCAAAAACCAAGCTAGCAAATGATTGTACATCAAATTATTCCTATATTCATTCAAGTATTGCTATGCTTCAACTACCTAACCTTTGAACTTCATTTAGAGGAATGTGTAGCTTTAAGATAGAGTTACTTCTTGGGCCTTACAATAGGGTGGAATATGATCAAGATTTGTTTAGGCTGTATCTTTGTTAGTACCATTGTTAGGTTCTTATAGTTCATGGTTTGAATCTATTATGGTTGTGTAAGGGATTTGTAGATTCTTTTTATAACATAATTATTGGACACCATGATTGGAACAACTGGTTGTTGGCTATTATACACATGAATCATATCTATCAATGGTTCTTTGTGTTCAAGAATTCGTTGATCAATCTTTGAGATTTATTGTCCCAGCTTTAAAAGAGTGATAAAAAATATAGTGAGTGCTATCTTTTCCAAGTGTTTTGTGGGTACCATTATCTTCTAGGAGTAATTGCTGGAACCAAATTATGTTCTTTGCCTCTAGTTAATATTGCAGACACAACCATCTTCTTGGTTAAGGGTTTCTTCCATCCCGATGAGGCACTATTGCATAGTTTCCATTCCCTTGTAGTATACTGAACCTAATTTAATACAAGTGTGCACTATTTTGGGTTCCATAATTTATGGCCCCTACACTGTGGTTGTTAGCCAAATTAAGATAGGCCTACCTTTGCATATAATAAGAGGCCAACATGAAACAAACATCCAGAGGTTAGGGGGTTGTTCCCTTTCCATAATTTATTATTTAAGTGCTAAGTGATGATGGGTATATCGTTTAATTCATACCTAGTGTGTCTCTTTCTTTCTCTCCATGTTTCACATTAGGAGTATATGTTGTAAAATACTAATGAAATCAACTATAGGTCAAATCTAATCAAAATTGCAATATAAAGATTAAAATAGATCTTGAAGAAATATGGGAACCATTTTTGATAGATATTGTACAAATGAAGAAAATACTCCAAAGAAGAAATGCTTCAATGTGGAACAATTGAAGGACAATATTTTACTTTTATATGCACATCTGCAATGTTTTTGATATATTTCTGAGATAACAAAACCATAGAAAGAATAGCACATAGAAGAAAGTAAAGAATAATGATCATACTTTGAGATATTGTGGAAAATTAAAGGAACGAATGCTTGGTGGGGTTATCATGTAATCACTGAGTGATCCTTCATTCTCCTCTTCCAATGACCCTTCAAAACTAGGTTATCATGCAATCGGTGAGTGATCCTTCATTCTCTTGGTCTGCCCTGCAACCAAACATATTGGAAATACACAATACAATGATAAAAAGTCTTTCACAATCCCCCTTCCCTCAAGGAACACTATCAACCATCCCTTCCACATAGCATTTCACTATTGTATGAGTGGATTGTGTAGGAACAATTGACATTAAACAAGGAGCAAACTCCTCAACACATCTTTGTTGTAAACATGCCATTGGTTCAGTTTTGTAAATTTATTTTTTGTGTTAAATGCATTTAAATGGAACATTAAGCATAGTAATAATATGCTTAATCTCTTAGTAATTGTAGATTAAATGCCCATAACACCTTTATCAGTTTAGCATGTTATTATAAGATACTAAAGAAGACCTACTATTTGTCAGAGAAATCTTCACTGTCCCCCACAATGAAGACAATGAAGATTGACCTCCTGCCCCACAACAAAGAACATTGTAATAAGAATAAGATAGTGCCAAGAAACATTTTCACAAATATGAAATGTGAGGAAAAGTAATAACATTAATAATTCCAAGATTCACAGCATTAAATTTCACCTACGGATGAGTTTCTGTAGTGGGTTGCCTAGCATAAAAAATATGTTGAGTTGCATTTGAGTTGTAACTAAGAGTATCATGTAGAACAGACCCTAAACTTTGAAAGTGTTCTCTAGCCTGGCAATTCAAAATTCAATCTAGGCAAGCATCAGTAAGTGAAATAAATTATAGACATCAACATCAACATCATCATAATCATTAGACATAAATTATAGACATCAACATCAACATAATCATAATCATTTGGAGGGTATTCATTTTGGTCCTTGGATAGTACTATGTTTCTTGAAAGTTCTTGTGATGCTTCTAAACTTTAAAGACATATTTTATGGCTTAATGATAATATAGATTAGTGTTTTGTTTTCTAATGGAATATTGCTGATCATTCACGGTCTTGAAGAAACTTTTGATTGTTTTGATTCTCGAGTCTTGATGTTATTTCTCAATGTGATATAGACTAACCACAAGATGGTTTAGTTGGTCTTCTCTTTCTATTTAATCATTTGTCTTCTTCATGGTGTAAGTGTCAATATGTTATAATCCAACCAGCATGTCATACCCCCACTTCTGATAAACCTCACAGCATGCAAATCATAGCCAAAAACTTGGGTGATCAGCATACACAAACAACGATTACCCTTAGGAAATAATGATCATTAATATTCATCAATGGTGGGAGGTGATTCCTTGGTAATAAAGGCATTGCCAACATTCATCATCTTAACCAAGTCATGGGTGGTGATCCTTGAAATAGCATAATTAGTAAAAGGAAATAACAACATAAGTCATGGGTGGTGATCCTTGAATTTGGAGTGAGGAAGAAGGAAAATTGGAAAACAAAATATGGAATAATCAGGTTGGAATTGGAGAAGAATTTAGAAATAAACTTGAATTAGAAAAACATCAAGTTATCTAGTTGTTTGTTTGAGGCTGGGTTCCAATTCTACTTTTGTTCTCCTCTGGGTTCGACTTGGGTTCCTTTGGTAGGAACTTGGGTGCCTGGCCCAATCCCGGGTGCACCTAAAGTATTATAAATATGACACACAAGGTATTTAATTCATAATTTTATAGGCTAACTCATTATTATGGTAACATGGGTATGACCACACTCCATGCCTTATAATGGTACCCAACATGGACTGTGGTTCAAATGAAGTTGAACCAAATGTTGACCATGATGGCTATGATCATGATGAAGATAAATATTAATATTAAATCTAAAATATGGCTTGTAATTTGAATTTTCATTGCGAATGAAGAAACTATAGATTCAAGTTGACTCATTCTATGTTGTAGTATATTTTTTCCCTAGATCTACCATATTATATATGTGTAGCCTGTAAGGGACATCTTCTACTCATCCATGTATCATAGCTCAGTGAGAGTTCTTAGGAGAAAGACAAGATGTCAGTGGGAGATGGAGAAACCAATATCAGAACACCACTTGAAGCCTTGCAATGTTGAGAGTGGGATAAAAGCTACACTTGAGACCCTATATAAGGAACAAACTTATTGAGCTTCACTTTGTTTCAAGAATAGTTTTATATTTTGTACTAAACAAGGCCAACCACATGAAGGTGGAAGCTCATTTGCCCCCACCCCCCCCGAACATCACTCTAAATTCCCCATTAACATCTAACATTCATTCATTATTTCATCCATTAATAAAATTCATCTAACATCTTGTATACACTTAAAAATGGCTTCATTAATTAATTAAATATTTATTATTTAATTAATATTGACTTGATAAATTAATTAAATATTTATTATTTAATTAATAATTATTCCTCTATTTATTAAATAAATTATTCAATTTATTTAGTAAATTCACTATTGTCTATTCCTCTATCCAAGTCTTCTAATTAGTCTTGTTAAAGTGATTTAATTAAATACATAATCACCTAAATATGACTAAGTTCCCTAGTCCACCTCACCTACCTAGTGACTTGACACATCACTTTGGCTAAAATAAATAATTATTATTAATTATTTATTAGTAATTATCCTCACCCACACATGTCCTATTCTTAAGGGCTATGTGGCTTCATAGGACTTAGTCTCATGACCACATGTCCTCTCAACAACCAAGTCAAGAGACATGCCCTATTCCTAAGGGCCTTCTCAAGCCACCTCTAAGGGTCAAAGGTGACTCATGGGACACTTGTAAAAAGAGTCCTCATGAGGAAAAGGTCTCTCCCTCTTTCTCTCTTGAGTCTTTGAGAGACACTTGACATGTGTCTTTCCCTTCCACCTTGTTCTCCTCCATGTCAATGTGAGAGGAACATCATCCCTATTCTCCCTCTCACATTCCAACTACATCCCCCTTTCTCTCAACTCCTTCAACCAAGTCAATCCTAGCCCTAGGATCTTCCACCTTTCATTCTCAACTATAGGATTGTGCCACCTAGGCCTAGATCCTCCAAAAATCTATAAAAGGAGCCTCATTTTCCCTTTGTGAGCTAATAGGTATTTTTGTAATAGGCATTCAAGAAATCAAGCATCCAAGAATCCAAGCATTCTAAGAGAAATCAATCCATATTATCATCATTTTCATTTGCATTCCATCCATTAGATTGCATAAGCTATCATGCACTCATTTCATAAAATCTCTACACTTTGGTAGCATCTTGGGAGAAGGCTTCATTTGCAAATCTGAGAGCTCAACCTCTACAAGAAATCAAGGCTAGGAGGACAATGGAGACAAGTTGCATGGTAGGTGAAGGTAATTGATTTAGTTTCATTATTTTATAGTTACTTTGTATTCTTCATTGTGTTGCATTAGATTGATTTATTGGCTTTTAATAGTTAATTTATCATCTTTAGTTATTAGACATCTAATTTGCATACACATCTAAAGTTCATCTAACATTCATCTAATAAAATTCATCTAACATTCTAAAGTTCATCTAACATCTAACATTCATTCACACATTAATAAAATGTGACATTCATTAAGTATCATACGATAACATTCATCAACACATTATAAAATTTATGAACATTCACTACCACATAATTAAATTCATTGGCATATAAAAATTAGTCATTATCAATTAAAGTGCATAGATGACAATCATTTCTTTTTTTTCTTTTGATTTCTAGTTTTTAAGATGTAATTGTTAAGATGAGTATCGATATCATCGTCATGATCATCTACCCTCTCATTAGATCTCAATGCATGCCTAGTTCTCTGTTGATGCAAACTGGGGTCATCTGCAATAACATATAAAAGGATTAAATTAAAAACATTTTAAACATTTTAAAGTATTTCAGTACTTTACAGGCCATAATCGTATAGCTCTTTACCTGATCTAGTCACATCATCAACATCGAGGTCATCTTGTCTAGCCTCAGCCTCAACCTCAACATGCTCATTAACATCAGCCTCTACACTCTCTACAGCTGCAATACAAATTGTTACTATTACCCTAATTTTCATATGCATGTAGATTTGGCTAATAACATATTCCAAAAATATCTATTTTCACCTTGCCAAGCATCCTTGGAATTTTCATGGGTTTATATCCTTCCTTCTGGTCTCTGCAATTTGTTTCATTCCCTGGTCTGCAGGTCAAAATATTTGAAAATCTAGTTGTTATGTCCAAAAAACCTTGCAAACCTTAGCCAGTTTCTATTTTCATGTTACTTTATTAGCAACTTAAAAGTCCCAATTCCCATGTGCGTAATTCTTCCTTCAGTCGCTAGTTCTCTTATTCTTCCGGCAGTTACCTTTCCCTTTTGGCGAACTAGCAACTACAATGTTTTTCTTAGTCAGGAGATAAAATGGCGGTGCCCTTTAAGTATTCAATGACTCTACAGATTGCCTTCAGTCGAGCATTCACTAACTGAAACCCCAGGTTGGACTTTTGGTTTAGTGATTTTGCGAATGCCTTGTTCATGTATTCTTTAGACTTAACCGAGGTTAAGAATTCTATTCAGTGACTGAGCGAATTTCCTTTGGCCATGCATTCGCTAAGACTTTTGGGGTTAAGTGATTTAAGTGGGGTCCTAGTTGATGAGATCAATAGTTGTTGTAAGATCTCATAGGGTCTATCAGAGGCTTACGATCTTATGACAATCATCGATCTTCCCTTTTTCTCAGTGCTTCAAGCTTTTGTGGGTCTACTACCACGGTGTCCTACTTGGAGGCTTTTTATTGGTTGAGGGATGATGACTTGTATTTTTGTCAGTGGGCCTAGGGATGTCAAAAGCTTGGAAATCGATGGCTGGCATGTGTTCTCATGAAGTGTGTTAGAGGTATGCAATTATAAGACAACCATTGGTTCTCCTTGGTGATGTAACTCTTCAAATGGGCGGGTCCACTACCAGGTGTGCGCAAGTGGCATATTTTGACTGGTCCACATGCTAATGAGTCATTTCTTGTCAATGGGACCGGGCCCTTTCCGTAGTTAGAGGATTTGACATCTATTGAGGATCAACAGCTAGCTATGTTTCTCAAGGCTTTATGTCAGAGCATGTGATCATGTAATGACCGTTGATCTTGCTTTATCTTTGAGCTCTTTCAGGTGGGTCCTTGGTGTGCTGATGCACTCAAATATAATTGGTTGCCAAGTGCTGATAGATTTTTAGGTGGGTCTGTTTGTTAGAAGTGGTTTCAACTTAAAGAGATCGGCGGCTAGCGCATGATCTGAAAAAATATTCAGGGGCCATGAGATCATGCGCCTGCCATTAGATCAAAATCTAGTTCTCTTTGGGACCATGTCAGAACTTGCCAAGGCGTCTACTCATGGAGCGACCAGAATGAATAGAAGAATGCCAAGTGGCATAAATGGGCCTAGGGATAGTAAAGCTTTCTATGAATCAGTGACTAAGGGTTTCTCATGTTCGCTTAATGTAACCTGGGGTTATTAAAAGATTCAGCTGTTCAGTGACCGCAGGGTTCACTGAATCACTTGACCCAATTGGAGTTAAGAAATGTATTTCACGACTTAGAATTCTTTAGTTGCTCGTCACCAAGTAACTTAAAAGAGAAAAGGTCAAGGTGGGTCCAAATATGCTGACATGTTCGATGCTCATTGGCCATTGACTTCCATGATGGTTTTGACTTCTTAGGGGGATTTTAAGTTGTTTTCTAAGTGCATCACCACTGTTCATCTGCTAGGAAGATTTCGCATCGATGGCTAAATTTTAAAAATATATATGCTAGCCATTAATATTTGAATTTGAATATCTCTGCAAAGGTTTTGCTAGGGTTTTGTTCTTGCGGCCATGGGCGATAAGATGGTTAGCTGGAATTTAATTCTTCAGGACAATGGAGGTTGGAAGGATGATGATAGATGATCTGGTCATCAGCACCATAGACTTTATAGAGTACCATGTCGTGTTGAGGCTTTAATGAGCTTGGTGCCACCTTTTGCAGGGTTAATCATTTTAAACCCAAATATCTTCAGGATCAGATTTGTGAGCCTTCATGGATTAGTGGAGTTGTAGGTGAGTAGATGAGTTTGGGTTGTTGTGTCTGCAGGAGGGCTCAGTACAAGATCAACACACAAAGAAAAGATCTGATCTAATTGTTGGTGTTCTCAGAGTTTTAATGATGGGTCATTAGTGTACCTTTAGGGTTTGATTATTGTATTAAAAATATTGTAACCCTAGTTAGGTCTTTGACTCCTGCCTGTGTGCAGTGAGATGTATATATTATTTTTTGGAGCTTTTTTGAGCTCAGAGTTAGACAATTGTAAAAAGAAATTCACTTTTCTTAAGAGTTATCTATGGCATTTTCTCTACCCCCTAGCTTCTATAGTTGTAAATCTTTCATTGATGATTCAGATATTACAGAGGTATTTTGTGACAATCCTTCATATCCCTATGCTTCCTTGTCTAAATTATCTCTTATTGGATCAAAGTATATGATGTTTTTGGTGGTATCTTAGGGTTCCTGATCCCTCTCACTTTCTATAATTGTGTGTGTTATTATGTTTGATCTTATTTAGTTGTTTTTGTGGGTATACTACAACCACTTAACAGTCTTGTCTCAGTCCTACACCGAGTTGCAGAAGTGAATGTCTGCTTGCAGGTCATAAGTTGTGTCTTATGTTCAGGCTCTCCTATGAAACACTCATGCAAGCCTATTCAGTAAGTTGTGACCTACTAGACCTAAGCCTTTCATTGATTCCATTCCTCTATACTGAGATCCAAGCCCTAATTTTGGTGCATCACCTAGTAGGTAGTTTGCTTTCAGTCATTTCCCTTTCCAAGCATTCTTTCTATCCCTTTCCCTCAAAAAGTTTTACTTTTCATGTCTAGAAGCAAATTAAGGTGATTATCCAAGAGGAACCAGCCTAGAACTTGGAGGTCTCATCTTAGTTAGCATAGGTCCCACACCTGGAGATGATTCCCATGCTATACTAGGTTATCAAGACTATGAGAGCTTGAGACAAGGGTGCAAACTTAGTGTATAACAATTCTGGCATGCCCAGTGGGACAGTAAAAGAATCAGATTTATGTTGAAGATTATGTTATCTCTGATATACAGATTGCATAATATAGGCTTTTAGAAGTGTTCTATCAAGTATATCTGGTGACTCTACTATTTTCAAAGATTCGGGTTAACCTTGCTCAAGTTTTATGAGAAAGATTGAGACTAGAAGCTCAAAGCCCACTAAATTTTCAGAGTTGCCCTGAAGAAGAAGTCATAAAGGTAGGTCAATTCAAAGAACATCCCCTACAAGGAGAGTTCAATCAACACCACCAGATACCTTAGAAAGGAGACCTTTTCCCTTTCATTCCAAAAGAAGAGGCAGATCTCTAACCAGAGATCTAGAGGAAGATTCAAATCCAATAGCAAATACAACTCATATAGTTGTTAATCTTCAGATTCCAAATCCTGCAATGGCTAGACCATTTGCCTTTGCACCTTTCAACCAGGGGAGCCCACTAGCCTTTGCTTAACATCATGATGTGCCCTTGGCGGCACTAAAGAGTATACCTGATTTCACCGGTGAAGGGTAGACAACTACTTTTAAACACATAAGAGATGTGACCACCATCTGTAACATACACAACATAACTCAAGAGGATGTGGCCACAAAATTATTAGTAGCCTCTTTTAAAGGTAAAGCTCTTGAATGGTTTAGAACTTTAACTATTGGTTCTATTACTTCATGGGATGAGTTAGGGGATGCATTAAGTAAGCATTTTGAGGATAAATCAGATAACTTTTCTCTAGTTGAGCAGTTAACAACTATTAAGAGAGTCCCTCAAGAGAAAATGACAGATTACAGTAGTAGATTCCTCAAAACATGGAATAGAATTCCAGCCTCTGTGAGACCATTAGCAAACTATGCTTTCCTTTACTACTTGCAAAGTCTAAATGGTCAAATTTCTATCATGATCCAGTCTATGGGTGGTACTTCTTTACCCTAGGCTTTTGACATAGCTGTCAAGGTTGAAAATTGTTTAATTCAAGCAGGCATGATTGCTAGAAGGCCACCAATGCCCATTTTTCCTAGCCTTCAACCCATTGTACCTAGACAAGTGCCCCCATTTACCCCTATTCCTACTATATTAGCACCCCAAGCTAGCACCAGTGGTCAAGAGCTAACAGCTAGTTTCTCTCAAGAGCTATAAGAAATAAAGAACAATCAAGAAAGAAGTAAGCAAGAAATGACAAATTTGTTGCAGACCTTGACTAAAGAGGTCACAAATCTAAAGAAACAAGGTCAAGGAATCAGACCACCATTTTAGCCACAAGGCCAAGGTCCTAATCAGTAATATCAAAATCAAGGAAAACCTTATCAACAAAATAGGCCACCATACCAAGTGGGCTACCAAGGACAAAGACAAAGTTTTAATGAGAGACAATTCCAACCATATAACCCTGCACCTTTGAATTCTACAAATCCAGTGAGGGATATGGTTCCTAGTCAAAAAAATATGGCTATGGATAATGAATGGTGTTTTCCTTGTAATCAGCCTCATAATCAGGCTACATGTTCAAATGGATGGATGAACCAAGCTTTAATGGTTCAAAATGCCTCACAAGCTCAATCAGAGGCTTCATCTAGTGGATCAGTGCCTCAACAAGAACCACAAGAGAATGAGACTGCTCTTTTCAGTTGGGAACAACCAGACTTCAATGGAGTCAATGATGAAGTTCCTTTTGTTGCCTATACAAGAGCAAAAAGGAGAGCTCAGGATATGGAGAGGGTAGATTCTAATGCCAAAGCCACTACATCTACAGAGCCACTGTAACAAGCTAATCCCATCGCACCTAAGGAGAATCCTGTCATTACAAGCAAGGAAGGCCAACATTCCAAGGAAGTGGAGCCCATCATAGTAAAGGCACAATAGAGAGTACACACTGTGACACCTTATAACATTGTAGACAACATGAAGAAGGTGAATGTCACCATGTCCATGTGGGACTCTCTGTCTCTTCCAGGACAACCTAAAATTTTGAAAAGGGCCATGACAGAAGTAGCAACTCAACTTGCAAAAGAAGCTGCAAAGACAGTGTTGGTTAACACTAATCAAGAAAAGGAGGCTCCAAGTAGCAACTCCAGAGGCAATGCCACACAAGGTAGGAGCTCAAAGCCACCTCCCTTTTATGTATCTCTAATTATTAGAAAATCTTTAGTACATAATTGTATGGTAGATAGTGGAGCTACTAGCACTGTAATGCCCAAGAAAGTAGCTGACCAATTAGGACTGAAATATAAACCCTTCCAAAAGAAGGTTACCCAACTTGATAGATCCTCAGTCAATACTATAGGTGTAGCTAAGGATACTAGTCTAATCCTACATGGTAGTCCTAATTTTTCCATCCTCCTTGATATATTTATCATAGATCTCCCTACATTATTTGCCATATGTCTTTCAAGGGAGTTTACAGCCAAGATAGGAGGTTACCTATCTTTTGACTAGTCTCACATGCTATTTCATACAAGGTATGGGACCAAGGTCACCATTAAGTCAGAACCATTAGCAGCACACCATATAGAACCTTATGTGTCCAATACCATCAATGTAGACTGCCCTATATTTGATGACAGTGACTTCCAAACTATTAGTGAAGCAAGCACAAAGATAGAGAGTATCCCTGATATTCTTCTAGATGAAAGAGCTTCAGAGGCCCAAGAAAATATTGTTTGGGATTTTGGTTTGGGAAGTTATTTGATACAAGAAAGTGGATCCATAGAGCCAAGCCTTTTCAAAGAAGACACTAATTTAGATGATCGGAATAATCAGGTTTGGGAACTATTTTTTGATGGAGCTAGAAGTAGACATGGTTCTGGTGGTGGTGTTATGCTAGTGTCCCCAATAGGAGAAAGCTATTATACTACCTTTAGATTCAGTTTCTCCTGCACTAGCAACACTGCAGAGTATGAAAGTCTAGTCAATGGACTAGAGTGGGCTAGGAAAAGAGGGCTTAAGGCCTTAAAATTTTATGGTGACAGTGAGTTAGTTGTTAGCCAAGTAAGAGGGGTAAGTGAAACCAAAAATGACACTTTGAAAGCATACAAACATAGAGTTTGGGATGCTATTGAATAATTTTGTGCTTTCAATATTGTTGCTATCCCTAGGAAGCTAAAACCAAAATGTAGATAGGTTAGCTACTGTTAGATCTCGGTATGACATTCCAAATAGTGTTTCAAAAGAGGTAGACGAACAACATATCAAGGTGATTTTCAGACCATCTATCCTTGATAATGATTTCAATTGGTAGGTGTTTGACAATGATGAACAAATTTTGCAATTCTTGTTTGAAGAAGATGTCTTTTCAGAACAAATCAAGATAGGCTATCACAAAACTATGGTGTTCAAGTGATACAAATCAAGTCCAATAAGATGCCTAGAGGTCTTGTTACATTAGAAACTATCTTCAACAAGGATGATGAAGTTAAGATAAATAAAGCTAGCTTGGTAGTCCAACAAGAACATTGTGTCAAATTAGAGTTGGAACCAGGTAGGAGCTTACAGTTTGGAAAAGTGAACACTGAATTGGAAAAGCAAGCTTACACTCAGTTATTCAAAGAATTTAGTGATGTTTTTGCATGGCAATATGAGGACCTCAAAGGTTTTGATCCTGCCCTTGCTCAGCACACTATTGAATTAGAGCCTAATGCCAAGCCAGTGAGGCAAAAGAAAAGGCCTGTTAATCCCAAGCTTGAGCCACTTATGCATAAAGAAGTGCTCAAATTGATAGAAAGTGGTATCATCTACCCCATTAAGCATACTAGTTGGGTTTCCAACCTTGTTCCTATCAGGAAGAAGAATGGGGAGCTGAGGTTATGTGTTGACTTCAGGGATCTAAACAAAGCTTCATTAAAGGACTGCCATCCATTACCGTCTATGGAACAAATCTTATAATGTGTCTCTGGATCTGAGAGATTTTCATTATTGGATGGCTATTTAGGATACAATTAGATTTTGGTTAATGAAGAGGATCAATACAAGACTGCATTTACAACCAAGTGGGGAACCATGGCTTATCAAAAGATGCCCTTTGGTTTGTCAAATGCGGGAGCTACATTTCAAAAGGCAATGGATATGGCCTTTAAAAGCCTCATGTATAGGTTTGTGCTAGTCTATCTAGATGACATAACTATCTATTCTAAGCATCTAGTAGATCACATCAAACATTTGAGGTAGATTTTTGAAAGGTGTAGAGAATTTGGGATATCTCTTAATCCCAAGAAATGTGTGTTTGTAGTTCATGAAGGAAAACTATTGGGATATGTAGTATCCAAAGAAGGAATTACAGTGCATCCTAAGAGAATTGCAGTCATCCTAGAGCTACCCCTACCACATCACAAGAAAAGTCTCCAATCTTTCATAGGAAATATTAATTTTGTTAGGAGGTTCTTGCCTAACATTGCAGATTTACTCAAGCCCTTGATAGCCATGTTAAAGAAGAGTTCAGCTTTTAGTTGGACCAAAGAAGGGAAAGTCAATTTCCAAGCTATCAAAGAGGCCTTAACAGAAGCCCCTGCTCTCCTAAACCCAAATTTTAGTAAGGATTTTATCCTTTATGCTTATGGGGGTCATGATGCTATATCTGCAATATTGACCCAAGAAAATTTAGATGGATTGGAGCAGCCTATTGCTTTCTTTAGCAAAGGTTTAGAAGAGTATGAATAGAGATACTCTTTTGTAGAAAAACATGTACTTGCTATGGTAAAGAGCCTTAAAAAGTTTAGATATCTATTGACCCATAGCAAGGTACACTTGAAGGTTACTCATCCAAGTGTCAAAGAATTTTTTCTTTCCAAGGACCTAAATGAGAAAAGAGCTGGTTGGATCACCAAGGTGATGGAATATGACATAGATATTCAAACTACCAAGCTGGTTAGAGGAAGAGGTCTTTGTGAGAATTTGGCAGAGGATGAAGGTTCAAAGAAATTAGAAAATATAGATGCATCTTTGGTGGTGCATTCTATAGAAGAACAAGCCAAGGCAATAAACTGGTTGCCTAATATGATCAATTATTTGAAGACAGGACAATGTCCTACAGGTTTGGATTCAGCAAAAAGGAGGTATTATAGGTTACAATCTATTCCTTTTGTGCTGATAAATGAAGTTCTTTTCAGAAAGGATCACAGTGGTGTCCTTTTAAGATGCATAGATTCATAAAAGATAGTTAATGTTCTATTTGAGTTTCATGATGGACCTTCTAGAGGTCACTTTTCTCCTAGGACTACTGCTTTTAAAATCATGAGGGCTGGGTACTATTGGCCATCTATCTTTAAGGATAGTCATGAGTATGTGAGGAAATACATCAAGTGTGCCATGTTTGTAGGAAAAGAAAGGCTTGCAGCCTTGCCCCTACAACCAATCAGAATAGAGCAACCCTTCATGAAGTGGGGCATAGATTTCATTGGAATGATCAATCCTCCATCTAGTGCAGGCCATAAATGGATAATTACTACAACTAATTATTTCACTAGATGGATAGAAGAAAGTGCATTAAAAGAGGCCAATGAGAGTGATGTCCTAAGTTTTTATGATGACACAATTCACAGATTTGGCATTCCAGATTCTATAATTTTAGATAATGCATTGGCATTCACAGGCCTTAAAGTCTCAGAGTGGGCAATCAAAAATGGCATCTATCTGAATACCAGTTCCAATTACTACCCCCAAGGCAATGGCTTAGTTGAATCAACAAATAAGAATTTGATTAAGATAATCAAGAAGACTTTGCAAGACAATCAGAGGGATTGGCCTACTAAATTGAGGTCTACCTTGTGGTTAGATAGGATTACCCCAAAGAAAATCATTGATAATTCTCCTTACATGCTAGTATATGGTAAAGAGGCTAAGTTGTCCATTTCAACTAAGTTACCAGCTCTAGACTTGGCCACTCAATATGCTCTATTTGAAGAGGGAGATCCTTTGCAGATCAGGTATGCTCAGTTGATGGAGTTAGAAGAACTCAGAGACAAATCAATGAAGGACATGGAATTCCATCAAATTTAGACAAAGAGGAGTTTTGATAAGAGAGCCAAGGTCAAAAATTTTAAGGTTGGAGATGTAGTTCTCAAGTGGGATGAATTCAGATCCAGACCTCGCAGACATACAAAGTTTGACTCTTTTTGGGGTGGACCATTTGTTATAACAGAGTGTAAGGGATCTAATGCTTTCCAACTATCAACTCTTGAAGGAGTTCCCTTACCTATCTCAGTAAATGGATTCCACTTGAAGCCCTACTTTGAGGTTAATCCCTCTCTGTAAATTCTTGTAATTATGTGTTTTTTTTCTTTCTTTCCCTATTTTCTAGGTTAGTTTCCTACTTTCCAAGAAGTGCCTATGCACAAGTTTTCCCTTCTATTTCAGTTTTGTCCCTCTATCAAGTTTTGTGCTCAGTGATGACCCTATGCCCAATAGATTATGTCAAGGCCATTGGTTTTCCATGTCTAGCAGGCTGACATCCAACAAAAATTGCCAAAATGTTACCCTAATTTTCATATGCATGCAGATTTGGCTAATAACATATTCCAAAAATCTCTATTTTCACCTTGCCAAGCATCCTTGGAATTTTCATGGGTTTATGTTCTTCCTTCTGGTCTCTGCAATTTGTTTCATTTCCTAGTCTGCAGGTCAAAATATTTGAAAATCTAGCCGTTATGTCCAAAAAACCCTGCAAACCTTAGCCAATTTCTATTTTCGTGTTACTTTATCAAAAACTTAAAAGTCCCAATTCCCATGTGTGTAATTCTTCCTTTCATCACCAATTCTCTTATTCTTCTGGCAGTTACCTTTCCCTTTCGGTGAACTGGTGATTGTAGTGTTTTTCTTAGTCGCGAGATAAAATAGCGGTACCCTTTAAGTATTCAGGGACTCTGCAAATTGCCTTCAGTTGGGCATTAGCTAACTAAAACCCTAGGTTGGACTTTTGGTTTAGCAATTCTATGAATGCCTTGTTCACGTATTCTTCAGACTTAACTGAGGTTCAAAATTCTATTCAGCGACTGAGTGAATTTCCTTTGGCCGCGCATTTGCTAAGACTTTTGAGGTTAAGTGATTTAAGTGGGGTCCTATTTGATGATATCAATGGTTGTCATAAGATCTCATAGGGTCTGGTAGAGGCTTGTGATCTTACGACAACCATCGATCTTCCCTTTTCTCAGCGCTTCAAGCTTTTGTGGGTCCATTGCCACGGTGTCCTACCTAGAGGCCTTTTATTGGTCGAGGGATGATGACTTGTATTTTTGTCAACATGCCCAAGGATGTTAGAAGCTTGGAAATCAACAATTGGTGTGTGTTCTCATGAAGTGTGTCAGAGGTATGTGATTATAAGACAATCATTGATTCTCCTTGGTGACGTAACTCTTCAAACGGGTGGGTCCATTGCCAAGTGTGTGTAGGTGGTGTATTCTGATTGGTCCACATGCTAATGAGTCATTTCTTGTCAGTGGGACCAGGCCCTTTTAGCAGTTAGAGGCTCTGACATCTACTGAGGATCGACGACTGGCGTATGTTCACGAGGCTTTGTGGCAGAGCATGTGATCATGCGACGGCCATTGATCTTGCTTTATCTTCGGGCTCTGTTAGGTGGGTCCTCGGTGTGCTGATGTGCTTGAATATAATTGGTTGCCAAATGCTAATGGATTTCTAGGTGGGTCCATTTTTCAGAAGGGGTTCTGGCTTAAAGAGATCAGTGGCTGGCGCATGATCTGAAAGAATATTTGGGGGCCATGAGATCATGCACCTGTTGTTCGATCTGAATCTAGTTCTTTGTGGGACCATGTCAAAACTTGCCGAGGTGTCTGCTGATGGAGTGGTTGGAACAAATAGAAGAATGGAAAGTGGTATAAATGCACCCAGGGATAGTAAAGCTTTCTGTGAATTAGTGACTAAGGGTTTCTCATGTTTGCTTAATGTAACTTGGGGTTATTAAAAGATTTAGCTATTCAATGACTACAGTGTTCACTAAATCGCTTGACCCAACTGGAGTTAAGAAATGTATTTCATGACTTAGAATTCTTCAGTCACTCAATTATGGAGTAACTTAAAAGAGAAAAGGTCAAGGTGGGTCCAAATATGTTGACATTTTTGATGCTCATTGGCCGCTAACTTCCATAATGGTTTTGACTTGTCAGGGGGATTTTAAGTTGTTTTCTCAGCGCATCACCACCGTTCATCTGCTGGGAAGATTTTGCATCGACGGCTACATTTTAAAAATATATCTGCTAGCCATTAATATTTGAATTTGAATATCTATGCAAAGGTTTTGCTAGGGTTTTGTTCTTGCGGCCATGCGCGACAAAATGGGTAGCTGGAATTTAATTCTTCAGGATAGTGGAGGTTGGAAGGATGATGATAGATGATCTAATTGTCGATGTCATGGACTTTACAAAGTACCATGTCATTTTGAGGCTTTAATGAGCTTGGTGCCACCTTTTGTAGGGTTAATCATTTTAAATCCAAATATCTTCAAGATCAGATTTGTGAGCCTTCATGGCTTAGTGGAGTTGCAGGCGAGTAGATGAGTCTGGGTTGTTGTGTCTATAGGAGGGCTTAGTACAAGATCAACATGCAAAGAAAAGATCTGATCTAATTTCCAGTGTTCTCAGAGTTTTGATGATGGGTCATTAGTGTACCTTTAGGGTTTGATTATTGTATTAAAAATCTTGTAACCCTAGTTAGGTTTTTGACTCCTACCTGCATGCAGTGAGATGTATATACTATTTTTGGAGCTTTTTTGAGCTTAGAGTTAGACAATTGTAAAAAGAAATTCACTTTTCTTAAGATTTATCTGTTGCATTTTCTCTGCCCCCTGGCTTGTACAGTTGTAAATCTTTCATTGATGATTCAGATATTGCATAGGTATTTTGTGACAATCCTTCATGTCCCTATGCTTCCTTGTCTAAATTATCTCTTATTGGATCAAAGTATATGATGTTTTTGGTGGTATCTTAGGGTTCCTGATCCCTCTCACTTTTTGTAATTGTGTGTGTTATTGTGTTTGATCTGATTTAGATATTTTTGTGGGTATACTGCAGCCCTTTAATAGTTTTGTCTCAATCCTACACCGAGTTGCAGAAGTGAATGTCTTCTTGTAGGTCATAAGTTGTGTCTTATGTTTAGGCCCTCCTATGAAACACTTATGCAAGCCTATTTAGTAATTTGTTACCTACTAGACCTAAGCCTTTCATTGATTCCATTCCTCTATACTGAGATCCAAACCCTAATTTTGGTTCATCACCTAGTAGGTAGTTTTCTTTCAGTCATTTCCCTTTCCAAGCATTCTTTCTATCCCTTTCCCTCAAAAAATTTTACTTTTCATGTCTAGAAGCAAATTAAGGTGATTATCCAAGAGGAACCAGCCTAGAACCTGGAGGTCTCATCTTAGTTAACATAGGTCCCACACTTGGAGATGATTCCCATGTTATACTAGGTTATCGAGACTACGAGAGCTTGAGACAAGGGTGCAAACTTAGTGTATAACAATTAGATTAATCCAAACACCAATTGCAATTAAATTTGTATTACTACACCAATCAATTTAAGATGTTTACTTGTATTACTATGATGCACATCCTCATTGTCATCAACACCCATAGGTTGTATATGGCAAGAATCAGCAGGCTGCATTTCAATTTCATATGCATTCATGTTATCATTGTTTTCTTAAAACAAATTTACTCACTTTATGTTGGAACTTAACATCAAATAAACTAATTGGTAAATAATTAAATTTGAGATATCATCTATTTAGATTACTTACCCCGACAGATCCATCAGTAGAACCTTGTGCACTTCTTCTTCTTTCTGCCATGGCTTTATAGCCTTGTTGGAAGCCAATTCTCTTGTTGTCTTTTGTGAGACTTATATTGAACTCTGTGCCCTGCATTTTTTCTTGGTATCATCAAATTTTATTTTATTGTTTCATCAAAACAAAAAAGATTTCAAATTATAAATAAATATGTAAAGATCAAAGAATTATTTTCAGTGTTAAAATCCATGTAAAGATTGTATTTTTCCAACACTTACAACTCGTGCAACAAGTTTCAAATAACCACTAGAGCCTAGCTTGTGTTGCCCATGCTTTTTCAATCTTTCCTTTGTTTCCTTTGATGTGTCAGGCAATCTATGAAGAGATTGAAATATGTTAGTTCATATAAATATGAAGAGTATTTAGTACACAATTACATTCTTAACAGTATCACATACCTTCTTCTATTCTCTGGTGGTGTATTTCCTTTTTTTACTTCAGTTTTCTCATTCGCATCCAGAATAATAGATTTCCACTCTAAATCAAGAATGCAAGGGAGGCATAGGTAATGTAGGTTTTTGGTTAATGTACACCTGTACTGGTCCCTAATATACCTCAAACATATCTCAGCTCTTTGAAGGAGCTTACCCTTCTCAAATGCATGACGTCCAAAAAAGTTTGTCATACTCTTTATGAGATCATCCTTTAACTTTTGATTTTGGGTTTTCCACCTTTTAAGAAAGAAAAAAGTGTTAGATTAAAAAATGGATGTAATGATAACTATCCTAGCAATGATATGAAATCAAAATAGTGGATTGGGGTTTTAGTTCAGATATGATGTTTCACCCTATAGAGATGGTGGGCCCGAATATCCGCAAACACTCATCATTAAGTTTACTATAAAAAACATCATTCCCTATAAAATAATCATGGGATCATTAGTCGAAGGATATAATAGTATAAAATAAGAACACAACTGATGTAAGCTTCTCATATTGAATGCAAGGTGTAATTAACATACGATTGTATAGTAAAAGAAAGGTCCAATCTTTAAAGTACCTGGAAGTTTTTCTATTTTCAAAGGAAGTCCTTCTTCTTCAGACACAAGCAATATGAAATCCTTCACTATTCCCATACTAGCAATACTAGTACATCCAGGAAAATCACCATCAAGTGTTGCATCCCCTATTGCATAAATTGAATCCATTACAAAATGGCCCTAAGAAAGAACACTTCAAGGGAAATAAACATATATATAATGATAGAGAAAATAAAATACATGTATGAGTAGGTGGTGCCATGGAATTTGTGGCCATGCTCCGTGTTGCCGACATTGTAGGATGTGATACATATGAGCCTGCCATCGTATGAGGTGGTGATAGTAAATGGTCATTGACATGTGCTGAAGAATAAGATTGTTAAAGCATAATAAAACTAGTGATTAGCATGGACAATATTGTTAGAGAGTAAAAAAAATATAGTCCAACATGTGATCTACTTGAACCAGCTGTAGTACCCTCATCATGGCCGCAAAGATCAAAATTATGCAAAATTTTTTGTAAAAGAAACGCATCCGCTTATTTTTTAATGACATAAAAGACTACTATAACATAAAAACTATTATTGAACTTTTTATTATTAAAAATTACTTTAATACTTACTCGGTAATTTTGAGATAGGTGCATCATTTTAGTTGCCCTCTTTTGTGACTCAAGAGTCAGAGGGAATATAGATGCCAATTCAGCCAATCTATTTCCAATTTTGTGGAGGCATTTTTTAATTGTAGAGGCTGGCTCATCACAAGCACCGAAATCAACAACTAGGTCCTTGTCAAAGGACTCATCTTTAGGGACTGCAGGTTCCTTTCCCTTTCTCTGCTAACCACCTGTCTATGACAACAATATTTCTAACACTATTAGAATTAATCTGAAATAGTGATGAAAAGAATATAATAAAAAACTTTATTTAACATTTTTCTTCTATCTAATTTGTAGTTCAATAACAAAGAGGTTTACCTACTGGGAAGAAGTGCATGCATGATCATCATTGTCCCCACTACGTGGTTGCTCCATATTGTGGTCCTGTGTTATTATTTAAAGTTAACCAATAATTAGAAAGGACTACATTAATAAATTTCATTAGAAGATGATGATGGAGATGAGGTGGATGGTGAGGAGACTCTCTAAATGTGGTTGGAGAAAAAACTCAATTATTTAATGGTACATAGTATGTACCTACACCCTAATGATAGTGACATCATTTGTATCTATGCAATTCAAATTGTAATCAATAAGCAACTCTTCCCCTGCACTTATTGATTTTATCACACATATAAATACATGATTGCCCTCGCATGCCTCAAATATGCAATTGGGTTGCTTAATAGTTGACATAGGTTGCGTGCTATTTATAAAACCTACAATATTCCCAGATGCTTTTGGCCTTCCATCAATGTATATAGCCACTCTTTTACTTTTCTCATTGTCTTTTTGTTGAATATAATTTGCCGAGAGTACATACCTACGCATACTTTTTTTATATTGAACAATTCACATCCAACTTTTGTAATCATAACAAGGTCCAACTTACTCCATCAATTCAACAACTTTTTTGTAAGAGACATTTATGCCATCCATGGAAAATAAGCCCAAACCATGTATTGATGATGGTACAATACGATATATCTTGCCTTTAACACTAAAATCAGTGTTTATTGGAGGAAGTTCCTTGGGGACCCATTGTTTCTATAGATTTTGGTACCTAGAGGGAACCTCAATGTCTCCTTTGCTCTCATCATCATAAGAACATGACCCCCCTTGAGCAAGGAAAAATTTCATGCATCTATTGAATTTCCTTCTAGTCTTTTGACCTCTAGTTGATCTTCCTAATTCAGACATACTAAATGACTCACTTTCTTTGCTCGAGGAAGACACATCTGAAAAATACCTATTTTCTACTACCTGCACTCCATCAAATGAGAGAGATAGCAAGTAATGCAAGATATTTTGCAAAATGTGAAATACATTAATCTCTATAGGGTGTATTGACTTATACCTATCAATCCATGAGATTGTGTGGGATGCTCATGAAAGGGGTCTGGGTACCTACATATGTAATTCAATTATCTAATGTTAGCTAAAAAAATCATGATACATATTGTGAGTTTGAAGAGAGTTTGTGCCATTTGTGATAGAACCTACTTTATCTAATATGGTGCATTGTTAAACAAATTAAGGGTAGAGTAGTTAATACTTAGTTTTTTGTGGGGGACAATGAAGATATGTCTGACAAATAGCAGCTCTTCTTTAGTATTTCATGAATTTTTACCGCATATACTATTTCAAGCCTTTGAGTCTTGGAGAAGAAGAATGGTGTAACTTGAATAGATCAGAGTGAATGGGGTGTTGAAACATGGTGAATAGACCATGATGAGATGATACTTGATGTCATGACTAAGTTTCCCTCACAAACATCAGCATAGACTAGTTTTACTAAGTTTCCTTTCTCTATTTTGAGGTTTCCTTTCTCTGCCGTAGGCGTATAGTCAGAGGGTTCATTGACAAAATGATCCTTCAAATGGTTACTATGAATATGAATGATTTGATATATCATATTGCTCATTTTACTTGAAGTTTGGAATAGCTTGTGCAAGGGTGAAAGTAGTTTTGATCATTTTGGTCTTGACTGTTCCTCTACAAAGTCAGGAAATGTAACTGTCTAATGATTATATGTAATGTTTAATGGATTAAATGCTTTATTCTTGGTAGAAGTGAATGGAAAGAATAGTGTTGGTGTTAGGTTTCATTTATTATTGAATTCAATGGTTTCCAAGATGTGTTGAGGAGTTTGCTCCTTGTTTAATGTTAACTGTTCCTGCACAATCCACTCATAAAATAGTGAAATGCTATGTGGAAGGGATGGTTGATAGTGTTCCTTGAGGGAAGGGGGATTTTGAAATACTTGTTATCATTGTATTGTGTGTTTCCAATATGTTTGGATGTAGGGCAGACTGGGAGAATGAAGGATCACTCACTGATTGCATGATAACCTAGTTTTGAAGGGTCACTGGAAGACGGGAATGAAGGATCACTCAGTGATTGCATGATAACCCCACAAAGCATTCTTTCCTTTAATTTTCCACAATATCTCAAAGTATGATCATTATTCTTTACTTTCTTCTATATGCTATTCTTTCTATGGTTTTGTTATCTTAGAAATATATCAGAAATGTTGCAGATGTGCATATAAAAGTAAAATATTGTGCTTCAATTGTTCTACATTGAAGCATTTCCTCTTTGGAGTATTCTCTTCATTTGTACAATATCTGTCAAAAATGGTTCCCATATTTCTTCAAGATCTATTTTAATCTTTATATTGCAATTTTGATTAGATTTGACCTACAGTTGATTTCATTAGTATTTTATAACATATACTCCTAATGTGAAATGTGGAGAGAAAGAAAGAGACACACTAGGTATGATGTGGTATCCCCCATCTATATTAAGAATTTGATAAATAAATAAATAATAATAAATTAAAAAATAATCAAAAGTATATTAAATAAATATATTTATCACATTAATCAATGTTATTAACAAATAGATAATTGTATAATAATATATATATTGAACATTGAAATAAATAATTATCAATCAATGAATATATAATGAATAATTATCAAAATTAATAATTAAAATAAATATTAATCAGTCATATATTAGCAATATATTAATAATGCATAGACAATTATTAATTAAACAAAATTAATAATTATTCTAAATTAATATTAGAGTAGGATGGAAAGATAAAGAACAATGATATTGTTGAAGTCAAACAAAGTTAGCAAGGACAAATTGGCAGAAAAGGTGTCACATAGGTGCAATGACAAATACGATTTCATAAAGTGGTATAGAATTTAGACTAATAACAGTGATTAGTATTGATAAAGGAATGATATACAATTTATGAAGAGACATGAGTCGTGTCTTCTACATGACTACTCATCCTAAGCATAAGATATAAGAAAGCACTCTCCACCATTAATTTAGGCATCGAAGAAGAGAGAATATAAAATATATTTGTTACCCTACGTAGGGAAGAGAACATTATAGAGGAAAATATTGACAGATTAATAAATCTATATTTAGCATCTGGCAACAAGTCTGACAACCAGAACACATAGGATTTAACTTTATGTATATATATTATACAATCTCACAACTAATGGGGGAGATATATATATATATATATATATATATATATATATATATATATATATATATATATATATATATATATATATATATATATATATATATATATATATATATATATATATATATATATATATATATATATATATATATATATATATATCAAAGAATCAATATCAGTCTAGTAGTATATAGAATTATATATATATATATAAACATATACAACACTTATTAGTGTATAAGGCAGAGCACAGATCTGAGTGATTATAAATATATAATCCCTTGTCAGTGGTATCTGATATAGAAATTATATATATGAAATATACATCTAAATTATATATCTAAATAATCTATACTATATATTCCAATGATCTAATATATGTATATATATATATATATTCATATATTCTCATAATAAAAATCAATATATATCGTTATTGATAATCAAGATTATTTATATATATAGCGCTCATAAATGAGTAAACATCTACATTGATAATATATATATTAATTAAAATAAAATAAGAACAAATATATAAAACCTATTACTATTTAGCTAAGAAGGAAGACTAAAGTGTTACCAAGGAGGGGCTTGTCTAAATCCAAGCAATGGCTATCTGTCCCAAAATAAGGTGGGGGTCAGCGTCCCAATAGTTTGGACTTGGACCTATAAACTTTGAGGGAGCCCATTGCAGTTGGTCTCTAGGCACCTTGGATAATGTTTACGCTTCCCTTCATGGAGTTAAACTAATAATAAGGTTGGATATGAGTGTTAAAGATAACTAAATCTAATGAGATAAAATGACTAATCCTATCATGGACATAACAATCCAAAACCTAATTGATAAATTTAGGATAAATTAAGTAAGGTCTTGATAGGGGACATTACATATGAATTACATGATATACCCATCATCACTTAGCACTTAAATAATAAATTATGGATAGGGAACAACCCCCTAACCTCTGGATGTTTGTTTCATGTTGGTCTCTTATTATATGCAAAGGTAGGCCTATCTTAATTAGGCTAACAACCATTGTGTAGGGGCCATAAATTATGGAACCCAAAATAGTGCACACTTGTATTAAATTAGGTTCAGTAAACTACAAGGGAATGGAATCCATGCAATAGTTCCTCATGGGGATGGAAGAAACCCTTCACCAAGAAGATGGTTGTTTCTACAATATTTACTAGAGGCAAAGAACATAATTTGGTTCCAGAAATTACTCCAAGAAGATAATGGCACCCACAAAACACTTGGAAAAGATAGCACACACTATATCTTTTATCACTCTTTTAAAGCTGGGACAATAAATCTCAAAGATTGATCAATGAATTCTTGAACACAAAGAACCATTGACAGATATGATTCATGTGTACAATAGCCAATGACTAGTTGTTCCAATCATGGTGTCCAATAATTATGTTAGAAAAAGCATCTACAAATCCCTTACACAACCATAATAGATTCAAACCACGAACTATAAGAACCTAACAATGGGACTAACAAAGATATAGCCTAAACAAATCTTGATCATATTCCACCCTATTGTAAGGCCCAAGAATTAACTCTATCTTAAAGCTACACATTCCTCTAGATGAAGCTCAAAGGTCAGGTAGCTGAAGCATAGCAATACTTGAATGAATATAGGAATAATTTAAAGAGCTGAATTTCTAGATTTGATTGTGTGTGAATATTTAGTATCACACACAATCAAATCCAAAAATTCAGCTCTTTAACAATGGATTATGGAAATCTCATGCTATTAATAGGAATAATTTGATGTACAATCATTTGCTAGCTTGGTTTGTGGGTTTTCCACATAATATTTTCCCTTTAACCACATTTATAGTTTGAGAAAATTAGAAAAAATTGTTTCAGATTTATATTATCCTTTCGAACTAGCACACTGCTATCAAAATGCATAATCATTGGTCATCTCAAGAAAATTCCTATTGATTAGTAGGATATCCTTATAAAAATTTGATGCATGGATTTCTTGTGAATTATCGACTACTATGTATCCTGCAACTATGGAAGGAATAGTGTTGGTGTTAGGTTTCATTTATTATTGAATTCAATGGTTGCCAAGATGTGTTGAGGAGTTTTCTCCTTGTTTAATGTTAACTGTTCCTACACAATCCACTCATAAAATAGTGAAATGCTATGTGGAAGGGATGGTTGATAGTGTTCCTTGAGGGAAGGGGGATTGTGAAAGACTTGTTATCATTGTATTGTGTATTTCCAATATGTTTGGATGTAGGGAAGACCAGGAGAATGAAGGATCACTCACTGATTGAATGATAACCTAGTTTTGAAGGGTCACTGGTTGAGGGGACAGTCAAAGGTCTGGATGATTGCACCATTGGAGGACCCTATTTCTTTGTAGTAATTCCTATTCAAATTGGATGCATGGATTTCTTGTAAATTATCAGCTACTATGTATCCTGCAACTTCATCTGTAAATCTCCATATACTTCTCTAGGGTTGTAAGCCAATTAGGGATCAAAATACAGAGACTAAATCAAAATCATTCTTTGTCCTATTTCCTTTTAACAAAGTCTCAACTATCAATGATACAATATACATTTGATGCCCTAAGCTATCAAACATACAAATGGTGCCTACCTAGAAGCTAACCAAGAGATTGAAGGATCACTCACTGATTGCATGATAACCCAGTTTTGAAGGGTCACTAGTTGAGGGGACAGTTAAGGTATAGATGATTGGGCCATTGGAGGACCCTAGTTTTTGTATTAATTTCTATTCAAATTGAATGCATGGATTTATTGTGAATTATCGGCTGCTATGTATCCTGCAACTGCATCCGTAGATCTACATATACTTCTCTAGGGTTGTAAGCCACTTAGGGATCAAAATAGAGAAACTAAATAAAAATCATTCTTTGTCCTATTTCCTTTTAACGAAGTATCAAATATCAATGATACAATACATTTGATGCCCTAAGCTATCAATACAGATGGGACCTAGCTAGAAGCTCACGGGCTGTCCATTTGATAACCATAGTCAACATTTCAAAAAAATGGATATCCTTGAGCACAAGCACCAATAACATCAAATAATGGAGTTAAAGTATAGGCTAGGGCATGACACTAGTAGAATGTAGTCATTTTAGTGATAGAAATTTGCAATGGTGTCATTAAACATATATGGCAGTAATATCAACAAACATGAATCCAAACATTTGAATACAGTGAATCGATATCATTGAGCACAAGCACCAATAACATCAAATAATAGAGGTAAAGCACTGGCTACGACATGACACTAGTAGAATGTGGTCATTTTAGAGAGCATTCATGATCAAATAAAATGAAATGCATTCAAATATAATGCCAGAGGCTCAAAAGATGAAGAAATCACATACCTTCTCCTGCGCTCAGCTTTTGCTCCTTTTCTCCCGCTCCCTCTATCCAATCGAAATAAAAATGATGAGGTCATTTCACTTCTTTTTTTTATCTATACCTTGAATCTGTCAAAATTCTGATGGTCAATTAAACACCCATCAGAATACTGACATCATTGGGGCCTATTACAAAAAAAAAAAAAAAAAACCAAATTTGTAATAAAAAGTTACCCATCGAAAACTTCTGTCGAAATTTGGCCCCAAATGTAGTAGTGTAGAGATGAGAAGAAGTATGCAAAGTATGTATTAGAGCAGTAAGAATGATATAGAGCTTTACAAGAATTTAAAGCATCAGCGCACAAAAGGAACTAATTAGACAATAGTGTCAAAGCAATAGTTTACCTTGTAGATATAGTGTGTATCTGATAACTAGGAGGTTGTAGCCTTCTTCATTGAGTAGTGAGATCTGGCAGTGAGCCTTACACCCCTAACAAGGTTTGTTACTTTAAGAATCCTAACAAGGTCTGACCTTTGACCAAGTCATTGTACCTAGCTTTGTAAAGACTACTCCTAATAGGGTGAAGGAACATTAATAGGTTCATAATACTAAGTGCAATTATTCATGGGTACTAATTCCCACCGGGGTTTTCCTCTGGCCAAGGTTTCCCCATAAACATATCTTATGTTATGTGTTATAGTTGAATACTTCATTTTCTTTACTATTCATTTCAGTATTTAAGTAATTGAGTTAAGTTTCAAGAATCAGAAATTATTTATAGAACATTGATTCACCCCCCTCTCAGTGTTCCCATTCCTAATAGTTAGTAACAAGGGAGAATTTGAACTCATCTTCAACTTCGGTTGGTCTTCTAGACTAAACGTAATAAAGGAACAATTGAGTCTAGGGTGGTTCAATCTAGTGGGAGCCTCATGTGGTAGAATTATTGCTACAGGATCAGTCTCTAAGTGGAATAATGTTGTTTAGCATGGAGCTTGATCAGTCACCAAGTGGGAGACTATTGGTCTATGGTAAGTGATCAGGGAAGTACTGTACACTTTCCATGTATTTTTTGACTATTTTTGGACTAACATGTTGTAAATAATTCTAAACCTAAAGTGGAAAAAATCTTGTATAAAATGGGTTAGGGTTAGGGATTTCATGATGTATGGTTTTCGTAGCTTCTTGTGGTGTTATTGAGCTACAAGGGATTACAGATTGTAATCATGTAGTAATCATCGGATAATAAGAATATTTTACTCATTGTTGGTGGACATAGCTTGGGGAGTGAGTGAACCATGTTAAATATTTGTGTCTTGTGTTCTCTTCTATGTGGTTTATTATTTTATGATATTGGTTATATTTGCATGTAACTGTTATTTCTATCTTGTTAATCTTAACAATGTCTAGAGTGGTTTATTTGTTCTTGCAAGCAAGAGCTTTAGTGATTTAGTATGAATTATCCAAGAGGATAATAGGAAACCATCAATTAATAGTTCCCTCATCCTTTCCTTTTAGAATTATTTTAATTTATGCTTGATTAAAATATTATACAAAGAGCTAGTTTCAATTTTCCTTCAAGGTACAAACATTATTAAATTTTCCTTGAATGTGAGGCCACATAGCTTTATAAGAATACACTTGTATGCCATTAATTCTATGAATTTTCTCCACTTCCATGCATTAAAGATAATTTTCAATATCTTAAATGGAGAGAAGGTGGTCAAGTAATTTACAATATTATGGGTCATTTCCTTGAGGGATGTATCCAACCAAAGACTCCTCAAGGATGGGAAGAGGCTGATCACTAGTAGAATAGTCTATAAAAAATTTGAAGTGCTCATAGAAGGTTTGTCAATTACATCATTGCTAGTCATAATGGATCCATCAATATTTTTAACTACAGAGATATACTCTCTTTGATCCACAATCCCCTTCTCTGATCCATTAAAGTATGGTACATATTTTATCTCCTTTACCTTTGTAAGTAGCCAATTTTTAATAACAGTATTCACATAAATAACTAATTTTCATACAAAAATAACTTTTGGTTTAAAACAAGGAAATATTATCAACCATCTAGTTGTATCTCTTCTACCATATTCATGAAGAAATTTCATACATCTTGCAATGGTTCTTTCCCACCAACTAATCCACTTATCTTATTGGGTTTTTGGCTTAGCATTTCAATTGGCAATCAAACCATCAATACAATCCTATTTTTTAAGATGGGAAAAATTTGTTTTGAAAGGAAAATCATTGGAGAGGGTAGTGTTGTTGAGATCAAGAGTGGTGAAGATGGGTAAACAAATGGAAAGAGTATCTGATAAATCCATATCTACAAGAAAACCATCATGGGCTAAGATTAAGAGATTGAGAGAAATATAATTAGTCCAACTAGCTCATTTTTCTCAAGAATCCTTCACAAAACTTATTCCATGTGTACGATTGAGACATATGGATGGTGGCTTTATACAAAAGAGGATCAACATTGTATCTTAAAAAGATATAGATCTAAGAGATGGGGGTAATTGCAGATGGGATGAAGGGATGGTAAGTGAAAGGGGTTGATTATAGCAGGATGGAAAATTACCAAGGAAATAGGGTTTGGAATCAAGAGAAGTATTAGATTCTTCAACTAGAGAATTATTGATAGGGAGGAATTTGTCAAGAGGTGATTAAGACATCTAGGATTTATGAAAAGCATGGATAAGAATTAGGTAACCTTTCTTGTAACTTAGTAAAAAAGAGAACTGGACTTATTAAGATTGTTGAGGCTTTGATAAAATTCAGAAACTTTTTCCAACGAAAGAAAATTGACGTCCAAAAAAATTCCATTTTGAGCTCATTTGAATGAACATGTGTGTACGCACGAAGGCCTCGTGAGCCTTCATTCAAACACCTTATGCATTGGGGGTTCATTTGAATATCCCCTTCATATGAAGCCCCTTATGCAAGGACTTTGTACGAAGGGGGGTGTTCAAACAAACCCCCCTTGGGCTAGATATTTTATAAAATCCAGTGATGAGAAATCATTTTCACCTTGGAAAAACTCCTAAAGGGGGTTTGAACGAACCACCCTTGAAAAAAAATGACATTTCCAAATTGGTCATGTTTTTTGGGGGGGTTTTCATTCAAACCCCTCTTTGCACAAAGGTAATTGAACCCCTTCGAATGAAGGAGAGTTTGTTCGAAGGGGTCAAAAATGAACTTTTAGCTAAGGGAAGCCAAATTCTATAAAATTTGTCCCTTTCAAGATCTCAATCAATGGCTAAACAAGAAAATATTCTGAAACAAAAAATGCTAGATGGTGCTACTTAGAACAAGCTTTCCAATGAGTATAATTTTAATATATATATTGTGTTCATTATGACTTTCTATTTTTCAGTTTAATTAAACATGGGTTTTCTAACTAGTTCACAACCTCTCTCTTTGATTCTTTAGGAAAAATACTAAATTAGGATAAAACAATTATGAAAAATATATATTCCATAGGTATTTGCATTACCTTTATATCAAAAAAAAGAAATAATCAATTTTGATATATACAAATCAAGTTATGTTGAACTGAAGAAACCTATATCTAAATTACAATTAATGTCATTTCATAACTCAGTAAACTATAAAATTTAGAACCAAATTGAATAAAAATGATAAATTCCTATAGGTATTGATGTTTTTGATAGAAAAATATAGCAAGAGGGTGCTGGACCATGGAACAAAAAGACTAGGAGCACATTAACAACACATCAATAGCACTAGTCTAAAAGAAGAAAAACATCAGAAATACATAGTATCCAATCTACCTCTATCAAAAATAAACTTAAAGGTCCTAAGAAAAAAGAATGAACCAGGATAGCTTAACCAGAAAGTATAGAACATATTAACAATAATATGCCATGCAGGGCTAATCCAAAGTCTTAAGAGCTTAACCATAAAATAGAAAAGCATAATAAAATATTTGAGGCCAATAGGCCCAAACCAGAACAAAATCACCATGGTAGTAGCAATAGTTAAGATCTCCCACCCAAATACTTTGATAGAAAGGTAGTAGCCCACTCTTCCTACAGAAACAGGAAGAGGTCTCTATTATCCTCATCAGCCTCCAATTTACTACCAATGATCTTCTCCTTCATATTACATAGCATCACAGTTGATGCATGCATCACTTTAAGGGAAAATTTGTTCAAATCAGTGATGTGTGCTTTGATTTCCCTCATATCCTTCTTGAAGCCAAGAATATCATTATCTAGCTCGTTGAACTTATGTTTGAGGGAGCCTTTGAACCTATTATTCCCAGCTATCACCATGGTATTGTGATTAGTGTGAGGGGAGTTGACTTGTTGAGTGTGGGAGGAAAGCAGAGATGGGGTGCTATTGCTAGGGATTTCATTCACCACCAGTTGGGGTTTCAAGGGAGGAGCACAGCTAGACTTGGGCGAGCTCAAGTGCTCATCCGAGGAGCCCTTGATCGAACTAGAGGAGGCAGAGGTATCCATATCCTCCCAATGAGACTTGTCCTCAGAGGCCATTTCCCTAAGTCTTCTTTTGCATTTCTCCTTGGTGAAGGATAGGAGTTGGCTGCTCAGGATTCTTGTTCTCTTTTATGTCTAGGATGTTACTTTCCAGTGAGTGGAGGAGGTAGAATGGGATGGAAATAAGGTCCCTATTCCTAATGTGGTTAAGGAATGATAGATGATAATAATAAAACACAGTAAATTTTCCCTCAAGAGTGAAGTATTTCATGATAATGTGACACACTGTCGGCCATAATTCAGGTAGAAAATCACAGTTGAATCCCCCAAACTTCTCCACAAGCTTCTCACCTGGCCTGAAGAATTAGTTGAGGTTGGTAATGTCTGGAGATCGGCTCATTTTCTTTTACTTCCTTCCCTCTGTTTATAGCCCCATTGCTTTATCGATGACCTCCTCATTAATTTGGAAGTGTATACCCCCTATCAACACCTTTCTATTATTCCAAGAGGTCAGTTTTTGTTTAGAAATTTGTGCGTCATGGCTGCCCTTTATTCTTTCCATGAAGCCCCAAATGCTGTTGTCTTTGCATTAGTGAATAACTAGGGGGTTAGAGGTGAACTCCTCTTCAATTTTGTCCAGATCAACATGAAAATTTTTACCACCCATCTTGACCAAACTAGTTTCCTCCATAGACGCCTTTTGAAATTTACAGAGCCAAGCTTTGCATGCCAGGGCATAAAATAGGGCTTTTTGAGTTAACTATTTTATGTGAATTTTGTTCATACAAGGAAGGGACTGGGTGATTTTTGGATAATTGAGCCCTGTACAATGAAATCCGGTGGATCTCAAGGTGTAATTATTAGTAGTTAAGCCAATTTTTCCATTAGTGTCCTTGGTAATCGAGATTACCTACTGATGTAGACAACCATCCTTCCACATGTAATCACATAAAAGGTAATTATGAACCTTTATAAGATTTTGTGCATACATAGTCATAATGACTATAATCATCATATTAAGCCAGCACATAATCTTGGTGGGGCCCTCAACTATTTTATCGACAACATGGCTCATTTTGAACATTTTTGGTGTTGTGTTTTTCCCACCGAATTAGCCACCGGGTCTCCTTTGGTAGCTCACTAACCTCCTTCCATTTGACAAGCCTAGTTTGCTTAAACCCAATGCCAGCCACAAAATCTGCCACCATGTTACCTTCCCTGCAGGTATGGGAAATGGTCATGCTTTGGAAGTTGTTGAGAAGCTCTTGAATTTACACTATTATTGTGTTCACCTGCCATCCCATGTTCGAACTTCATTTAAAAGCCTCTAGAATTACTTTGGAATCCCCCTCAATCATCAGCAACATGATATTCTTAGAGATGGAAAATTTTATACCCCATAGCAGAGTCATGCCTTTAGCTTGATTAGTACTAGTATTTTTGAGTGGCTCAGTATAAGCCAAAAGGCAAGAGCCTTTATGGTGTCTTAGCACTCTACCCCCACCTTGGGTAAGATTTTTTGCCATCCCATCAAAAGGAAAGATCCATTGTGGTCTAGTTAATTTAATCTAGCCAATGGGCGGGGCAACCCGCCTAGTAGCCTTTCAAGCCATCAACTTGGAGTTGTCTAACCTAGTGAAGCTAGACAACAAATTCAAACTATCAGCCGTTTCAATCTCCCAAGCTGAGGGGGGTGCAGAGGGGAGTTTCCAATTAGCTAAGCCAACATTCTCACATAGGAGCTTGGTTCCAAAATCAAGAGAGGCCTCAAGTGGGGAATCAGTCTCCTTGAAGATCCTATTATTCCTTTCTTTCCAGATAGTCCAGCAAATGTGTGGAGGAAGAAAACACCATACAAGCTAGAGGATAGGGTGATTGGAGGGGGATCACCAACCAGTGAACTAGTGAACATTATCTCCAAGGACCCAGGGGATTCCCAATTTTCCAATAACTCCATGCCAAATACTAGCACAGTAGTCGCAGTGTATGAATAGATGGTTCATAGTTTCCTCCTTCTTCTTGCAGAGGACACATATGTTGGCCAAGGAGAACCCTCTTCTAATGAGGTTGTCATGAGTTAAGAATTTACCATGTATAAGTGTCCACTAGAAGAAGTTTATTTTTGGAGTAAGGGGTGTGGGATCCACATATTTTTCCAATCTCTAGGGTTATGCTCCTCCTTCAGAAGTAGGTTGTAAGTAATCCTAACTAAGATGGTTCCCTCTTGGGTGGGGGTCCAAATGATATATTCCTGGCCAGCAATTCCATGAATTTTGATATTTCCCAGCATTTCCATGAGCTCATTAGCCAAGTGTTTTAATTCAGGTCTGTCCCTGACCAAAAGAGCTATATCTTCCATCTCCATCCAAACATGTAGTTGTAGGTTTTGTTACCAAGGATAGGCCTAAGGTAGGTCATGAGGGGGCCAAACCATCCATCAAGGTTAGTGAAATTTTGGATCCATGAGTCATGCCAGAATTGGATGGATCTTCCATCCCCGAGTTGCCAGAAGACACCCTTAGAAAGCATGGTTTTGCATTTGCAGATATTTTCCCAAAGTTTGGATCCATTGGGAAGGTTTTTATCCTAGTACATCATTCCATAAGGGTTCCCTTGAAGGTACTTAGCTTCTATAATTTTACACCAATAGGTATTGATGTTACAAATCTAAGCCTGAAAGAATTATGTCATTATCATTTTTCAAAAAAAGTTATCTCAAAACAAATGACTCACTCTTTATAAATGTTGATTTTTCATATAAAACACTTTCCGAATGAGAAGGAAAAATGAACACAAATCAATTCCATTTTTTTTTAAAAAGTATTGTTAGAAACTAGAAAGAAAATTCTAAAACTCACTAGTTTACATCATCTTCAAATTCTTAATGGTTTTGTAGTAATATGCATTTGAAAGTGAAGTAGTTTTTTAGAATATTTGTTTAAGTGTCAAAGTTGGCCAACAAGTGGGAACCACTTTTGTGACCTAACCCTCTAAAACCAATTTAATAGTGTTTGGAAGAGTTTTTATCAAGTCCATTTAATTGTAAACTTTTGGATGTATGGACAAACTAACACATTTTTCATAATGTTGTTTGCACCAAAGCACCTTACCAAGTTGACACACAATGTTTTGAAAGAATGAGCAAAAAAAAGGTTAAAAAAGGGGAATTCAGCCCTCATAGGATATTTTTTCTTTAGTAATGTCTTCAGAAAAAAATCAAGATCTCATGCTTCAACATAGCATGTTGGTTGCATTTTATTCAACCATATTGCAAGACAAGTTAGGCATGGTATGGGTCTATGCCAATATCTATAGCTATTCACCTTCAAGCCTCCCTTTTTCCATAATCTTATATCTTTAAAAACATACAATTTCATATAAATATATATCTAGATCCACTTACGAATTGATCCATGTTATCATGATCTTAGAATTTAGCATCAACAATATAGAACAATAAATTATATTACATATTTTAGGATCAATTATTGAAATCTTCTAATCCTACATATCATGAATTAATTACTACCATATTCTCATAGATTTTATTTTTCACTAGATAAATTTGGCCATGCTTTTAAATAAATTCTTTAAATATCTAGTTTTGGTGATTCATCTTCACATAATGAATGACATCATATTTAAACTAAATTGGTGAATCAATTCAAAATCAAACCGAATGAATCCAAGATATATGCATATTATTTAAATATTATTAAATTTATGAATTCTGGCATCAAATTGAAGTTTTTGAGTTGATTATGAGTATTTAAAGGATCATGTCAGATTCAAATATCAATATTTTTTCATGTTGTATAGATTCTTAATAACCATGTTATTAGAAATTCATCATGAGCCTAAATAAAATAACCATGATATTATGGGCTCAAACCAAGATTCATAAGTGGTAAGGAAAAGTGTGCATGTGGCCACCAAATCAATACACTATAGAGTAAATAGATTCGAGCTTAAAATATATCACACTTTATAGGATTTTTGAAGTTAATGATAGGCATGGGGATACATAGTTACTTTAAAATAGTTATACATAAAGTTTGTAGTTATTTGTAGAAAGATTTAAGAAATATGTATACATAACATACATGATTAAAATTTAAAATCTTAGACACAAATTTATCAATTTCTTTAACAAATTTTAATTTAGACTTTTGGGTTTGATAAATTTTAAATCTTTAATCAATTTTTTGTATTTGGCTCACCTATAAGAACTCTAAAAATAGAAATCTATATATTAGCATTTACAAAATTCTTTAAAATTCAAAAATATTTGGTCCAACATTTACAAAACTATTTTAAAGTTGAAATTACATGATCCTTGTTTCTCAACATATGTCAACTTCTAATATCCCACAAGTGGTACACTATTGTGGTTCTTGTTGTCGTAGGGATTTCACCCAAGTATCGATAAGTGTGGACCTAGCAATCCCATGAAACATGGGACTACTTTCAGGTTGTGGGTTGTTGGAATTAGGAGAGATAGCTACTGAGAGGGGAGGGGTGAATTAGTGCCTTCAAACTTCACTTGCAAAAATCTTTCAGATCTATAACTGAATACTTGTTATAACCGATCAAAATAACTTGAATATAATTGTGTAAATCAATCATCTAGTTAACTTAGAAAAGTAAACAACATGAAATCAATAAGACAATCACATAACACAAGTATTTTGGTAATGTAGAAACCCTTGTAAGAATGTAAAAACTACAGTGGGGATGACACCCACAAATTCTTCACTACTGCAAATAGAAAAGGTTTTCTTGTTAAGGCTACAAGTTTTGATCACTTCTGGTGATATTACCCTGTTAGGAGTAATATATTAGATCAGCTAGATCTACCTAGTTATAGGATTTAAACAAAATTGATAAAGTGTCTACTCAGTTAAAAGATTTACATAAGACTGTTAAGTCTACTCTGTTAAGATATTTATCAAAAACTCTATCACAATTGTCATAAAGTAATAGGCAATTATCTGCTAGTTGACAATCAATTGTCTGAAACAAATCTATAAGTGCTCATCAAAATATCACCTTATCTATGATGGTTTTATACTCTGTTATGCTTGGTAGCCTTCTCTAATTCTGCTCAATTTGATATCATCTGTGCTTTGTTCTGCTCGGTAAACTGATTGTCTTGAAGATAGGAAATTTCTTCAAGTGCTCCATGATTCATATATATTAGTTCACCCAACCTTATAAAATGGTGCGAACATACAAAATATATAGTGTTTTATTTTGCTGCCTTAGCAAAAATTAGGTTACAAAAATAATCATAACCCTAAGATCTATGGTGCAAAATAACCTAGATCAACTATTACAATAAGATAAACATTACATTTAATGTGTATCTTTTACAATAAATGCTCCATGATCTTGGTAAACCATTTTACAATCTATTGTAACCATTTGCATAGAAGAATTTGCCAATTTAGATTACTATGCTATTTTCTATGATCATCAGTAAACAATGTATAATCTTCTCAGTGTATACTATGATACTCGGTGTTTACTAACTATCGGTGTCAGTGTTGTTGGTGCTCGGTTAATTGTGTGATGCTCAGTGTAAAGGCTTTACTGACTGCTCTATCTTACTTCTGGTTACCAACCAATTCAATATAAGTAACTGTCTGACCTATTTACTATCCTTTGATACTAATGAAAACCTTAAATGCTCAATAGATATTAACAATCTCCCCCTTTGGCATTAGTATCAAAACTTTGAATGTATATAGAAAAAATGTTTCTATATTCCTTATGTCTCCACCATATACATATCCAAAAAAAAATTTAAGTACAAAGTACTCCCCCTTGGTGCATGCTTCCAGTAGTATGTAATATACATATCAAAGTATACTTATTTGGCATATACATGGTTTCCCCCTTTTTGATAATAATGCCAAATGCAAAAAATATATACATAATGTATACTTACATCTTATAAAAAATGTGTGGATGGGTTTTCTGTATAGAATCTAAGAGGTTTTCCCATTCCTCTTTCAAGTTGGCAAGAGCAATATGCTCAAGACCGACTTGTGCATGCATATCAAAGATATTATCCAACACCAAAATCTCTGGTGTTGTCACAAGTTGTTCAGCTTTGACAATGTGTGCCTCAAAAATTATCAAGTAAGGGATGAGTTCTTTTTGTAACTCTGTAACCTGATTGGTGATGTGTGCTTCTTGTTTCCTTAAATTTACCATCAGTCGCTAGAGTTCCTGAATTCGGTGAATATGCTTTAAGAAATAAGTTGGCTCAGTGATAGCTGCTTGTGTACTCAACTTTATCTCTACTTTGAAACCTTTTATCTTTTCACTGACTTCTACAGTGAAAGTGTCTGAAGTACAAAGCTTGATGAGAAATTGACAGATTATTTGGGTAATAGATTTTACCTCGGTAATGACCTCAGATAATTTTACCTTGTTCAGTGCCACTTCTGTGCTAATCCTTTCTACCAATTTGTTCTGAATCTTTGATTCTGCCCATTCTTCTATTCTTTTGTTTGCATCTGTATCAGGGGCATTGATTTTGTCAACGAGTGTGGCAAGTTGATCTATGATGGGAGTATTCTCATCAATATTTGTCTCCGATACTATCTGTTGTAGAATATCCCTCACATCATTTAACACTTCTTTACATTTGTGTTCTTGCCTTAACTTCTCTTGTTCCACTTTCCTTGAACATAATTCCCCATATCTACTTAGTTCCTCAGGGCTTAGGGTTCTCAGGTCACATTCTGGTATAATGATAACTTCATCAATGGTGACCAACCCTTTGGCTTTCTTCTTCTTCTTTGCAGGTGACTTCTTCTCACTTATGACAATAGCTTTTTCTTCACTTTTTGGAGTATCTTTCCTAGTTGACACTGCATCATCCTTCTTTTGCTCCTTGGTAGATGGCGTGGGAGTCTCGGTTGTAGTGTTAGGTGGGTTCACCTCAATTGACTTTGTTTATGCTGGTTCCTTTGTTTTTGTAGACTGTGCCTCTATTTTGTTAGGATCATTTGTATATGCAGGTTGCTTGGGTGCTTTTATCTCAGATGTATCTTTATTTGGCTCAAGATGAGAAGCATCAGGTTGTACTTGTGAAATTATTTCAACTACCTCTACAAGTATAGGTAGTTCACCTAGTAGAGATGTGAACACACTATCAGTGTCTAATGCTTCATCTTTATATGCTGCAATTGTCACATCTTCATCATCCTCATCATCAGGATCACCATTAGTGATATCCTCAATGAGTGCATCATCATCAGTTTTCTTTTGCAAGTGGATCTTAACTTGATCCGGTGCATCCTGTGAAATTTTTATTTCTTCCTTTTGTTTGGTGATATCAATTACCTCAATAACTGATATACCGATGTCCTCTATTTTCTTTCCTTTGTTATCATCAATAAAAATACCTTTACCTTTTGAACTATGTCTCTTCTTAGATAGTTTCAGGAATGCTTCCTGTTTAGCTTTCTCTTCTTCTTTCAAAATTGATGTCCATAGAGAATCACATATGACATCCATATCATCCACATTCTCATCCATGATCTACATAGCTCTATTCTTGACTAGAAATCTAGCCTAATACTTTGTCATGTATTCACTTACCACAACATAGCTAAAGTGTGAGGCTGCACAACTTAGCAACCGTTCTCTTTTCCTTTTCTTTGTATCTAGTGCAATAGCCCATCTCTCACTTATTTAGTCATCAAGTTCATTTGGCAATTGACATGCAAATTCCATCAGTACTCTCTTGAATTTAATCATCATTTGGATGATAGCATGTTCTAGCTTTGTCTTGTCCTCAATTGACATTTTGTCAAATTTGCCTATGCCTAGATCTGTAAGATTTCCATTCTCAATTATATCTTCAATTATTTCTTCTATTGTACTTTCCTTGTTACGAACTAACTTGAATTGATCAGGATCATTTTCAGTGTCAGTCTCCTCTATATCTTCTTTACTTTTTATGTATTTACTCTTTTTCTTCGGTGGCTCAGCTACTTTCTTGTTCTTTCTCTTTATGTATTTCTTCATCGATGTAGCTGCTCTTCTTTTTTCTACTTTTATTGCTTCTTCTTTTTGGGTAGATTGTGTTGCAATTGATGAATGTGTCCTCATTCCTTCAGGTTTTGGTAGCTGCATTTCTTGTTTATCATTTGTGGGAGGAACTGGTGTGTGATCCTTTTCTTTATCTAACTCGGTCTCCTTGCTATCATAGGGCTTGTCAGCCAACTGTAACTGACCTTCGGTTGCTTCTTTAACCGGTGACTCCTTAGGTGAGTGAAATGCATTTCCATATTTTGTTGTGAGATCTTTTCTCATTTTCTTTTCTCTTCTAGACATTTTACCGATCTCTATGTCTGTTGTGATTCAAGACTTGGCTTCCTCATTTACACCAAACCTACTAGTAGTGATGTCTATCAGTAATGCTAGCAATGCATTGATAGATTTCAAAGTGAAATCATGATTCATTTCATATCCCATCAGTGCTAGCCATTTTGTTCTTGGTTCTACTACCTTTATCATTGAGTGGTCTATGCTGACTACAAAGCATATGTCATCTTCAAATTTACTTACTAATTCCTTTGGAATTATACTCCTTTGTTGCATTTTTGTTTGAAATTCCTTGAAATATGCATTAAATTCCTTATTTGGGTTATCTCCTAGACTTTTCATCATTTCACTGATTTGTGCAGTTATCGGTTTGTCAGATTGCCAGTTTACTTTACCGACACCCAATACATACTTTTGTAGATAGAAAAATGTACAAACAAGCAATGATCTATACTTACATGTATTAGACTTCTTTGCTTTTATTGTCTTCATATTGTCATGCAGTTGGTGTAGTAGCAGTTCAACAAGATCTACCTAGTGATCTTTCTTCACAATTTTATAGGCCATGTCCACGGCACTGTAGGGTACACTATTTGGTCTCCTAGATTGAAATATCTTGTACCCGATGACATGAGCTACAAATTTTACCGCTGGATCTTTGATAGTTGAAATTTTTAGTGCCCTACCATCCCATTGAGCTCCAATGTTCTTTTCTACGTTGAGATGAGATGAACTTCGAAAGGCTTTGGCTTTGTTGATTGTAGGGTACCTAGTAACCCTACTAATAATCTTCTTAGTGACCTTAATAGGTTTATCTAACCAGAATTTGCCATCATGAAATTTGCTTAGCATGATTCTTATCCAGTCATTTTGGAAGGATTTTGGGGAAGTATGTGAAACACTATAACCCTGAGTCCTCAATCTTCTTGTATTCAATTTTAATCTTTCCATCTAGTCCACAGACTTGCTGATAAGCAGCAATGGTCTCAAAATCACATACATCACCGATCTTGCAGTGAATATAGGCCCTAACATCTTCTGTTAACAAAACCCTATTTGGAATACTAGAAAATGTGCCCATATCATCTATTTATGCTATGACCTTGGGATGAGGTTTGAATTTCTCCTCAGAAAAATGTGCCCTAACAATTAATTCTACTTCCTCCTCAATGTTCTGTGATTTTCTTGCAGTTGATGTCGATGCCATAAATTGTTTCTAGGGTTTCAACAAGCAATAGATAACGAGTGTTCAGTAGGCAGATGAATTTACTTGATATCATCAAAGAATTGTTGTCAATTCGATCTATAGTAGCTTTAAATCTATTATGAAAATCTTTAGCTCAAACTCTTCTATATAAGAACTCTATTCTTTGAAATCGCAATGTAACAATGAACTCTATTTTCGCGTATTTATAGATTTTTTGATATTCCCGCTCAAACTTTGATGCATTAAATGCATGACCTAACTTCTGATATGAAACAACTGTTAGCTCAGTAATGTCTACAATTTCCTTTGCTCGGTTAACATATAATTTCTTCATCGGTTTGCACTATTATCGGTTAACCTTGTATAGTGATTATCGACGGGTAACCAACTTGCGTTTCTTCTTTTACCGACTATGTGACATTTGTAAACTTATAACACATAAACCATAGTGCATCTTTATTCATGTAGATTTGGTATTTTTACATCATATATAAGGAACTATATGTAAAATGTGATCATTTAAAATGTTAGTTCCATACATACCTTTGTCATCTTAAGTGGAGGTACCGATGTCACCCAATCTAGTGGACAAGGTTTCACTGACAATGTTACTTGACTCAACATTCTCATTTGATGCCTTCTTCCACATTGTGCTCCTTAAATTTGTAATTTCTACAATGTTATATCCAATCTCAAATATAAGGTTTTCATTAGGTGCTCGGTCTTTGCAGTTCTTGCTTACATGACTGACCTTGTGACAGTGCATACATGCCATTCCTGCATTTGTCTAGTTTCTTGATTGTCCAATCCGACTCTTTCTGTAACAATTTTCTGCAATATGTCCATACCAACCACATATAGTATAGTTAGTCCATGTATTATAATCCCAAACATATGAGTTACCTTGTTTCTTCGGTTGATATGGCTTTCATTGTAGTTTTTCTTTAGGTGTCCAGACTTGTTTCATTTTCACCTTCCATTCCCTTGCAGTGTGTCCATGCTTATTAAAAGTATAGCATATTTTCTCCTTAGTAGTATTATTAGTAATGTCATTCTTCTTAGCTCTGCATTCATAAGCTAGATGTCCAAACTTACCACAGTAATAACAATATCCATTGAATTTAGGAATGACATGAGGTTTACCTTGTGCTTTGCTTCTGTACACATTAGATGTATGTCCTAGTTTTCCATAGTGGTAACACATCATCACTTTAGGTTTCTGAATTTGATTGTTGTTATCTTTTTTAGCTTGTTGTGATGATTCTCCTTCACTGGTGTAGCCTATACTGGCTCTGCTTCCGAATCTCCTCTGATTAGTCAAGAAATCATCAATCTTTTTAGAACTATCCTTAGCTATCTTCATCATTTCATTGTGTTTATTTTGTGTCTTTATTTCATTTCTTAGTTTTTCATTATCTTCTCTGAGTATTGCAACATCTTCAAGTCTTCTTGATAATTCTCCATTTACTCGGTTCATTTCTTGATTAATTGTCATCATCTAATTTGATACTTGGAAGTGACGATCGACAAGTCTCTGTATTTCACTTTCTTTTGCTTGAAGTTGTTCAATCATCAGTCTTCAGTCTTCAATAGCCAAATTTCAATCTTGTTCAGCTTGTCTAGCATTGTTCATGATTTCCACCATTCTCACCATTTGAGATTCATGACCGATTTGAAGTGCTTTCACTTGCTCAGATAGATACTGATTCTTTTTAGATAAATCAGAGATTATGCTTTCAGATCCGTTAGAGATGCTTCCAGAGCTTGATCCAATATGATCAAATATTTCATCAATAGGTTCTTCATGATAACTAATTTCATTTAGCTGAATTGCAACATTCTTCCTTTCCACCAATAATTTCTTCAGTTCTTCCTTGGCTTGTTTATACTATTCCACAAACATCTGTATTTGTATCTTTTGATTCTCAATAGTCTTGTCAAGGTTGTATCTCTCCATGACTTAGATCTTTACCCCTTACTGGTTAGACTGTTCAAAAAGAGAAGTGAGCTCTAATACCAATTGTTGTAATTAGGAGAGATAGGTACTAAGAGGGGAGGGGTGAATCAGTGCCTTCAAAAATTTACTTACAAAAACCTTTCAGATCTATAACTGAATACTTGTGATAACCAATCAAAATAACTTGAATATAATTGTGTAAATCAATCATCTAGTTAACTTAGAAAAGTAAACAACATGAAATCAATAAGACAATCACATAACACAAGTATTTTGGTAATGTAGAAACCCTTGTAAGAAGGCAAAAACTGTAGTGGGGATGACACCCACAAATTCTTCACTACTATAGATAGAAAAGGTTTCCTGTTAAGGCTACAAGTTTTGATCACTTCTGGTGATCTTACCTTGTTAGGAGTAACATATTAGATTAGCTAGATCTACCTAGTTATAGGATTTAAACAACACTGATAAAGTGTGTACTTGGTTAAGAGATTTACATAAGACTGTTAAGTCTACTCTGTTGAGAGATTTATCAAAAACTCTATCACAATTGTCAAAAAGTAATAGGCAATTATCTGCTAGTTGACAACTCAATTGTTTGAAATAGATCTATAAGTGCTCATCAAAATATCACCTTATCTGTGATGGTTTACTACTCTATTCTACTCAGTAGCCTTCTCTAATTCTGCTCAATCTGATATCCTTTGTGTTTTGTTCTGCTCGGTAAACTGATTGTCTTGAAGATAGGCAATTTTTTTAAGTGCTCCGTGATTCATATATATTAGTTCACCCAACCTTATAAAATGGTGCGAGCATACAAAATATATAGTGTTCTATTTTGCTACCTTAACAAAAATTAGGTTACAAAAATAATCATAACCCTAAGATCTACGGTGCAAAATAACCTAGATCAACTATTACAATAAGATAAACATTACATTTAATGTGTATCTTTTACAATAAATGCTCCATGATCTTGGTAAACCATTTTATGATCTGTTGTAACCATTTGCATAGAAGAATGTGCCAATTCAGATTACTATTCCATTTTATGTGATCATCGGTAAACACTATATAATCTTCTTGGTGTATACTATGATACTCGGTGTTTATTGACCATCAGTGTTGGTGTCGCTGGTGGTCGGTTAACTGTGTGATGCTTGGTGTAAAGGCTTTACCGACTACTCTGTCTTACTTCTGGTTACCAACCAATTCAATATAAGTAACTGACCGACCTGTTTACTATCCTTTGATACTAATGAAAACCTTAAATGCTCAATAGAGATTAACATGGGTAACCTATCAAAAATTAGATTTATGCAATAAGCCAAAGATAGATGCCCTAGCTACTTCATGGCCCATACAGAAATAAGAATAAAATATAGTGAGTAGAATAGCATGGTATGATATTGAATCTAGCTCACAGTTATCCAAAATACATGATGCCCTAATGGAAACACAATAGAATTGAAACCAATGAGTTAATCTATGCAGTTCAATAAACCAAATGATCACAGAGGAATAGTGTCATTAAAATAAAAAGGGTGTAAAACAATAATACTGATGCCCTAAGCTGGTATATGTGCCAATAAACGAATGCAATTACAGATGCCTCATAAAATGCCACAGAGAAATAGTGCCCTCTAATTTTAGAGGAGGGGTTAACATCGAATGAAATATAGAGAAATGAATGAAAACCCAAATACCTACCTAATATTGATGATGCCACGAAACTCAAAAGACCAGATGTTTCTAAAATCTAAGATGCATAAAGCCAGTTCAAACTGCAACTTTCCCAATTTAGTCGATTAAAAGTGTTGATGCCAACAGTTCCCCTCATCTTTGAAAGGGGGTTTTTGATCTAAATGATTAATTAATATGTTTCTTCCCTTTCTAGGGTTGAGAATTTATTAATTGTTTTAGTTTTGGTGCTATGTAGTTTCAAACATGGGGTTTTATTTAAATGATAGGTTATCAAATATGCTTTCCCCTTAATTGGGTTGAGAGTTATTTATTAACTTAGGAAATAAAATGTTTAAAATCCACGTTTATTATTAGCATAGGGGTAAAGATTTAAATGTAAATTGCATTGCCTATTTTTCATTGTAAATTATGACAATGGTATTTTTATAAACCATTGTCAGAATATTATTTTTAGAGCATGACTTGGAGGGGACATGATTGTGTTTTGACCACCTTTTTTAGGAGTCTCACTTTTTCCACTACCCCTATAAACTTAGGAATCTGACATCTGAGTTTAAGAGGCATCTTCATGTGCCTATTTGTAGATGTTTTCCATTTTTTATAGGTTGATTGATTTGAATGTAGATTCCTATAGGTTTATTTTATACACCTCTCACTTAGGTGATTGAGGTTAGTTATTCATTCTCTCTTTCTTGGAGGTGAATGGTTGTAGCTCTGGAGAAGAAGATTATTGTACTTGGCTCCTTTTCACATGAATATAAGCAGTATTCCTTCTTTTTCTTGCTCATTTTTTGAGTTTTTCATTAATATTCATGTCAGAATTATTGTGATTATGTTATCCTTTAATTTTCATGTTTGTTCAAGTTGAATGTTCAGGAAAGTGTTTTGCAATTGTTTTTCTAATCTATGTATGTTTGGGTTTTAAGTTGTGGAAGCTTTTCTCTTCTTTTAATCCAAGTACCTCTTTATTTCAAGAATTAGCAAGGAAGATAGGATCAAGTTGTGAGTTACCAGGTTATATTAAGTGTCATTGTGATTTTTGCTTCAATCTGTGGATCTATCAATGTTCAGTGAATTACCTAGTTTAGTTTCATTTTCATGCACTCTCTCTCCCTTTTCCTTCAAAGTTTAGTTAAGTTTCAGTTGATTCAAGGGGGAAGCCACCCCCTAATCTGAAGGTTTACTTTATGATAGGTTACCCACAGCCTGAAAGTAGTCCCATGTTTTAGGGGATTGCTAGGTCCACACTTAATCATACTCGGGTGCAATCCCTAGTGACAACAGTTCTAACTAATTTTCCTCTTCAATGAGAAACATCAATATATTTTCTTAATAATAATTGAGATTTTAAAAAATCCCCTATATCTAAAAATAACTTTCAAATCACCTAAAAATATTATCATACTATTTATATGTTATTATTGAAGGTCTTTTCTATGAAAACCTTTGAATCAAGGTACCTTTAAATTATCTTCATATGAAAGTGTTGGCCTAATTAAGTATTTACTAATTACACTTTAATTAAGTTTACTTGGGATAATTCATTTGCATATTAGTTATCTTTGAGACACCAAGTTTGCATTTCAGTTTAGCACATGGTTAGGAGAATTTCCACTTTAGGTGGTGATAGTTGTCTTCTCATACCTCTTTGTGTGTGAGATCCACCTTTAGTGCTCATATCACATTATCATCCTCTCATTGTTGCACATGTTGCACATACTTTGATGTACAATATAGGATGATCCACCTTTGGTAGACATGTGATTCCACCATGTCTAGTTGATAGCTTATCACTTGCATATCTTCTAGTTATCATGCATTGCCTATATATTCAAGCACAAGCACATGCACATCTACATTGTATACATCTATTATCCATTATCCTTTGATCATTATTGAATTATTCATTTGATCATATTATCTCTTCTGTCTTATTTTTTCTATCTCTTGATCTTCTAGATCTTGGCATTAGATTCATTGCATTATGCAAATTCTTACATGGTATCAGAGCCATAGAAAATTTCATTGCATAGTTGTTGGAGAGTCATTATTGCTTTAACTTTTGGAGGGCCATGACTTAGATTTAGGCTATCAAAATTTTGTGGGAGCATCTAGAAAAAGATCTGACCTCGCCATTTTGTTCGAGTGGCCGTTTCCATAAACTATGACTATAATTTTCCTATGTTAGTCAAAAGCAAAATCTGAGGCAAAAAGAATTTGCAAATAAGACTTGGCAGTCCGATATGTGGTACAGTAAAAATTTTTGGAAATTTTTATTAATTTTTGACATTTTTCCTTTTTTGGGTTATTCTATATTTTCCTATAAAATATTGGGGTTATTTCTAGGTCCCCACCCCTAGTTTTCTGCCAGATCTGGCTACTTCTGCACGTGATAAGATTTACTATATTGGTGAATATTCTGATAATTTACACCTCGATCGAGAAATCAATCCCCATACTAGTCATACAATCAACAACACACATCACAACAGGAAAGTTCCAACAAAGCCAAGCATGCACTCGAAATCCCTATCGAGTCAACCTCATTATCTTAGCATTTGTCAGCCTTTGGTTATAAACAAACCCCATATTCACTCTGGGGTACATGTGGGACAAAATGAATGACATTTTAAAAAAAAAATTAGTCAATAAAGGGATCCAACTCAACCAGGTATTTGACATGCATTGGGCAATATATTACCTAGGCTATAAGTTGTGCGACCGAGCCACACATTAGACCCGAGCTACATCGAAATCAATGGTCCATACTTTGATCAATCGACACAACAAGTCACAAAGTGGAGTTAGGAAGATGAGCTCAGTTTGAAAGCTGAGCCCCAAGCTAGTGAGTCAAGATCGACCCAAAGCTGAGCTCCTTTATCTTCGTTGCGGGTGTTGGTGCATATAAACATCAAAAAAATTATCTCCACGGTGAATGTGGGATTACTATCCCACATTCCTACCATCTCTATGCCATCTCCCCACCTCCATAACAAGCAGTGGTTACCTCCCATGCACCACCAGTCCCTCCATCATGTGGGACAACTCAGCTCAGTACCATGCAGACACATCGCCACATCAGCCTCAAACCAATAAAAAGATGACATGTGGTGCCAATGGATAAAAGGGTATTTTTATTTTAAAATTTTTTTCATTTTTTACCTTTTTAAGTATGTTAAATTTAATGGTTGTCCAGCTGTCAAACTAGGCATTTTTTGTTTTACCTTGACGGTCGTCTAACCGTCAATTTTAAGCTAGTTATTTTATCATCATTTCATGAGGTAAAATTTGACAGTCGTTTGACTGTCAATTCTAGGTTTTTTTAAACTATCATGATGGCCATTTAACCATCAAATTTAAGACAATAAATGGATGACATCAACAGGTTTTAAAAATTTGTAGCCCTCACCGTATGTAGTTTTGGTTTGGCAGTCTGACTTTGGGAAGTCATAACTTGGTCATCTCGACTCCAAATTGAGTGCAAATTTTTTTATTTGGATAGAATTTCATGAACTTTTTAGTGATGCAGCTATTTTTTGGTTTTGGTGCATGAATTTTGTAGAAATTGCAATTTTTTACGACTATACCTATCTAATCCTTGTTTTTGCAACTTTAAAAGCATCGTTCGGGCTCATATGGACACATTTTTATGTGTAATTTTTTTTTATAGTACATGATTTTTTGTCTTCTTTCCAGATCTGCTATTAGTTTGAAGAAATTTGGAGTGGACATAGTACTTTCAAAATATGGTCTATTTTGGCACTTGTAATTGATTAGATCTTTGAGGGAGCTTGTGTCTTATCTTCTTGAGTCTCCTATAGCTTCATATTTTCTCTTGTAAACATCAAAATCATAATTCCACTTTGATCCATTTTGACAAGTGGAAATTATACACACACTATATATAAAGTGCCTAAATCATCTTTTTTTTTTTTTTTTTTTTTTGGGGGGGGGGGTGTTCTTTGATTGAGTGAATTGGAGGGTGTCTTGTGTGTTGGTGTCTCTCTCTTTCTTTTTGTCTTTTTTTTTGCACCATGGGTTCTATTGCAAAATTAACTCCACATAACTATGCTACATGGAAACATAATGTATGGAGCAAGTTAATGGTTAAAGGTTTAAATCCTTATGTGGATGGTACAATTAAAAAACTTATTGATGATGATGTTGGTGTAGTAGCTAATTGGTCATGCAAAATTTTTAAGGCTTTAGGAGTATTGAGAGAGAATATTTCTGAAGCTATCATGTATCACAACAAAACCATAAATGGTGCTAGAGACGCTTGGGATAAACGTGCAAAATTATTTGGTAAAGTGGATGAAGAAATGGGATTCACAATTTAGAGTGGTCTCCTCAAATTAGATCCTAGGAACTTTGACACAATCTAAGATCATCTCAACAAAGAAAATGATTATAGAGCACAACTTGAGGATTGTGTTAATCCCATAAAGGATGTGAAGTTGGTTAGTCACTTGTTGAAACATATTCCTCCTGAATATGAAGCTTTTGTTTCAATTTATAATACTCACAAGTTAACCATGGGTAGTGCCTTCACTAAGCATTCATTTGAGTCATTTTTAGAAATGTTGGTCTTAGAACAAGAAAAATTGATGAGTATGGGGATTCTCAAGTTTTCAACTTCTAACGTATTGGTGGCAAATCATGAGATTCAAGGAAATCAAAGTCAAAATAAGAAGAAGAATTGGAAGTCTAAGTCTCAACAAGAAGGTGCAAAATCAACTTCCACACAACATGGCACTTCTACGTCACCGCAAACAGGTGAATTTTCAAAGAAGGAGAAGCGGTTTTGTGCATATTGCAAAAAGGATGGACATGAAGAACATTTTTTTATATATGATGTAGTAGCATCCTAACTTATTATCTAGTTCCTTGTGATTTTCTAGCACTTGGTGAAGGAGGTGGATAAGCTCGGTAAAGATAGGTTTTTACTCAGTTATTTGGGTAATAGTTCTCGGTCAAAATTTTCTTGGATTCACTGATGGAGCTCGGTGGTCTTGGTAGTGATTCTCAGTTGGAAGTTTCAGTGGATCTTGGTAGATGATGGTCACTTAGTGACTTTGTGTTTTATTTCTTAGTGCTCAGTTATTGAGGAGGTCTTGGTGTTTATGTCTATCGCTCGGTCGTTGAAATGGCTCATTCGCTAGAGAACTCGGTCCCTGAAGGGAGCTCGGTAATTGTGTTGCTCAAAATTTCATATCCATTCATTTTGGTCATAGGCTATTTTTAATCCAGGATCCTCATGCTTGAAGCCCTGTTGAACAACCCCAAAAAATTTCATGGGTTTAGCAACTTTCCCCTGGTCTCTACAATGTTTGTTCTATCTCTGGCATTGATAACCTAGGTAAAAATTCATAAATATAGTCGTTGTAGCCCAAAAGCCCTAAAAACCCTTTGGCCCGTTATAATTCTTCATTACCTTTTTCAGCCACTAAAGGTTTACATTTTCCATGTGCACATTTAAATCCTTTAGTTTCCAAGTTTCTTATTCCTGGCAGTTAACCCCTTAACACTTAGCGACCTGGCGAAGCAGTTACAATTTGTTTGGTGGTCTCGGTTTCCTACAAGATTAAATCTCGGATAAGATATATGATCATCACTATACCGATGTGGAGATGTGCTCAAAATTTAACATCATGATGTAGCGATGACCGTTGATCTTCCTTTCATATAGCGTTGTAGGTTGTCAGTGGGTCCACCACCACATCATCCGAGTTGTACATTTCCTATTGGCTGAGGGTGGTGATTTTTAAAGTCTGTTAGAGTGGGCCCGACGAGCTGTATAACTTTAATCAATGGATGGTGCATCTTCTCAAGGTGTTTTTCTGACACATGAGATTATGCACTGACCATCAACCTTGCTTTATTTCAAAGGCTCTATCAGGTGGGTCCTTTCTTGCTGATGTGCTCACATTTTATTAGCCGATAGGGTGATGACTAGAATGTGTCAGTGGGATTGTGTCAAAGGATCTACAAAAATGTCAGTAGGATGAAGATCTATGGTTGTTGCTTGACTACAAGGGATCTTCCAAGCCCTTACAATCTTGTGAAAACCATCTGATGAGAACCTCAGTGGGTCATGGGTCTGATGTGCTACGTGTTGCTAAAGTGTTCACTTCTTATTGGTTGAAGACTAGTGAGTTGGCGCTTGACTTTTCAAGGGGTCTCCTGACTGTTTCAAGGTCAATCTGAGCCATTCATTTGCTAGGAAAAATAGACATCGATGGTCACATTTTAATATGTCTGGCTAGCCGTTGCTTATTTAAATTCAAATATATCTCTGCAGGGTTTTTTGCTAAGGTTTTGATCTAGCGATCGATTGCAACAAAGTGGTTAGCTTAGATTAAATTCTTCAAGATAGTTGCAGTTGGGAGGTTGATGAGAGGATCTGATGGCCATCTCCTAGGATTTCTTAGGGTACCATGTTGGTATTCTCGCACTGAAGAAAACATTTAAGGGTGTCACCACCTTTGGTCTTCTGTACTTCAAAATACAAATCAGACCAAGATCAGATTTGGAGCATTCATGGCAAGGCCGAGTTACAGGAGGGTAGATGGATCAAGGCAGTTGTGTCTGCAGGTGGACTCAGTACAAAGATGGGCATGTAAACAAATATTTGATTGGCCATGGTACTACAGAGATGTATTTATCATCAAATTTGATAGAATTAGGGTTAGTTATTATTCTATTGAAAATCTATGTAACCCTAGTTAGGTTTTGACTCCTGCTTGTGTGCGAAATAGGAGATGTATATAATGTTTTTTGGAGCTTTTGGAGAAAAGAGTTAACATTTTGTAAAGAAGAAAATCTCTTTTCTTAGAAAGATATCTGTGGCATTTTCTCTACCCTCTGGTTTTCTACATTCTATAACCTCCCATTGATTATTCAAATACTATAGAGGTATTTCATGACATCTTTTTCTGTCCCTATGCTTCCTTGTCTAAATTCTCTCTTATTGAATTGAAGTATGTGTATGTTTTGAGTGATATCTTAGGGTTCTCAACCCCTCTCTCTTTCTACAATTATTGTGTATTCTTGTGGGTGATTTGATTTGAATGCTCTTGTGGGTATAACTCAACCCCTTAACAATCTTGTCTCATTCCTATACCTAGTTGCAGAGGTGAATGTTTGTTTGTAGGTCATAGATTGTTGTCTAATCTTAAGAGTGTTATTGTTTGTGAAAGAATCTCTCTTTCCCTAAATACCCTCTTTTATTTGCAGACCCTTCTATGAAATATTTATGCAGGCCTATTTAGTGAGTTGTGATCTCCTAGACCTAATTTTGTTCATTGAATCTATCTTTTATGTTGAAATTCATACCTTCATTTCAATGTATCACCTAGTAGGTAGTTTTCTTTCAAGTCATTTCCCTTTCAAGCATTCCTTCTATCCCTTTCCCCTCAAAGTTTTTTTTACTTTCCTGTCAAGAAGCAAGTTAAGGTGATTATCCAAGAGGAACCAGCCTAGAACCTGGAGGTTTCATCTTAGTTAGCATAGGTCCCAGAACTTGGAGATGATTCCCATGTTATACTAGGTTATCAAGACTATGAGAGCTTGAAACAAGGGTGCAAAATTACCGTATAACAATTATGGGATGCCCGGTGGGACTCGAGATCAGATTCATGTTGAAAGTTATGCTATCTCTAATATACAGATTGCATAATATAAACTTTTAGAAGTTGTTTTATCAAGTATATCTGGGGACTCCACTAATTTCACAGATCCAGGCTACCTTGTTCAAAGTTTATGAAAAATATTGAGACTAGAAGCTCAAAACCTACTGAATTTACAGAGTTGCCCTTAAAAAGGAGCTATAAGGGTAGAACAACTCAAAGAACATCTCCTGCAAAGATAGTATAGTCTACACCTCCTGATACCTCAGAAAGGACACATTTTCCCTTTCATCTCAAAAGAAGAGGCAAATCTCTAACTAGAAATCTAGAAGAAGATTCAAATCTAGCATCAAATACAACTCACATAGTTTTTAATCTTCAAATCACAACTCCTACAATGGCTAGGCAGTTTGCCTTTGCACCTTTCAACCAAGGGAGTCCATTAGCCTTTGCTCAACATCATGATGTGCCACTGGTGGCACTAAAGAGTTTACCTGATTTCATAGGTGAAGGGAAAACAACTACTTTTGAGCACATAAGAGATGTGACCACCATCTGCAACATACACAACATAACCCAAGAAGATGTGGCCACCAAATTATTAGCAGCCTCTCTAAAAGGTAAGGCTCTTGAATGGTTTAGAAATTTAACTGTTGGCTCCATTACTTCATGGGATGGGTTAGGAGATGCATTGAGTAAGCATTTTGAGGATAAATCAGACAACCTGTCTTTGGTTGAGTAGTTGACAACCATTAAAAGAGACCCTCAAGAGAAAATGATAGACTACAATAGTAGATTCCTTAAGACATGGAATAGAATTCCAGTCTCAGTGAGGCCATTAGTTGACCATGCTTTCCTATATTTCTTACAAATCTTGAATAGCCTAATCTCTATCATGATCCAATCTATGGGTGGTACCTCTTTACCCCAAGCTTTTGACATAGCTATCAGGGCTTAAAATTGTTTAATACAGGTAGGTATGATAGCTAAAAGGCCACCCATGCCCATCTTTCCTAACCTTCAGCCCATTACACCTCCACAAGTACCCCCATTTACTCCTATTCCCACCATATTAGCACCTCAAGCCAGTACTAGTAGTCAAGAGTTAAAGGCAAGTTTCTCTCAAGAGCTGCAAGAGATAAAAAATAGTCAACAAACTAGTTAGCAAGAAATGGAAAATTTGCTGCAAACTTTGACTAAAGAGGTCACAAACCTAAAGAGGCAAGGGCAAGGAATCAGAAAACCCTTTTAGTCATAAGGCCAAAGTCCTAATCAACAATATCAGAATCAAGGACAGTCTTATCAACAAAATAGGCCACCATTCCAATGAGGGTATCAAGGACAAAGGAAAAATTTTAATCAGAGACCATTCCAACCATATAACCCTGCACCCCTCAATTCTACAAATCTAGTTAGGGATATGGTTCCTAGTCAAAATAATATGGCTATGGATAATGAATGGTATTTTCCTTGTAATCAGCCTCATAATCAGGCCACATGTTCAAATGGATGGATGAACCAAGCTCTAATGGTTCAAAATGCCTCACAAGCTCAATCAGAGGCTTCATCTAGTGGATCAGTTCCTCAACAAGAATCACAAGAGAATGAGACTGCTCTTTTCAATTGGGAGCAGCCAGACTTCAATGGAGTCAATGATGAATTTTCTATAGCTGGTAATACAAGAGCAAAGAGGAGAGCTCAAAACATAGAGCAAGTAGACTCTGGTACTAAGGCTACTACATCTGTAGAACTATTGCAGTAGGCTGCTCCCACCACATTCAAGAAGGCTCTTGCCATTACAAGCAAAGAAGGTCAGACTCTCAAAGAAGTAGAGCCCATCATAGTAAAAGCACAATAGATAATACACACTATCACCTTTCAATATTGTAGACAAAATGAAGAAGGTGAACATTACTATGTCCATGTGGGACTCTTTGGCTATTCCAGGGCAACTTGAGATTTTGAAGAAAGCCATGACTGAAATAACAACTCTTCAGCCTACAAAAGAACCTACAAAGCCAGTGTTGGTTAACACTGATCAAGAAAAGGAGGCTCCAAGTTGCAACTCCAAAGCCAATTCCATTCAAGGTAGGAACTCAAAGCCACCTCCATTTTATGTATCTTTAATCATTGGAAAATATTTAGTGCATAATTGTATGGTAGATAGTGGAGCTACTAGCACTGTAATACCCAAAAAAGTGGCTCACCAATTAGGACTTAAGTATGAACCCTTCCAAAAAAGTGTTACACAACTTGATGGATGTTTGGTTAACACTATATGTGTTGCCAAGGATACTATTCTAATCCTTCATGCTAGTCCTAATTTCTCTATCCCACTTGATATATATATCATAGATCTCCCTGCATTATTTTCCATATGTTTGTCAAGGGAGTTCACAACCAAAATATGAGGCTACCTTTCTTCTGATTGGTCTCACATGTTATTTCACACAAGGTATGGGACTAAGGTCACCATTAAGTTAGAACCATTGGCAGCACACCATATAGAGCCCTATGTGTCCAATACCATCAATGTAAATTGCCCCATATTTAATGACAATGACTTCCAAACCATTGGAGAAGTAGACACTAAGATAGAAGGTATCCCTAATATTTTACTAGATGAAAGAGCTTCAGAGGCCCAAGAAAATCTTATTTGGGATTTTGGTTTGGGAATTTATTTGATACAAGAAAGTGGATCCATAGAGCCAAGCCTCCTCAAAGAAAACACTGATTCAGAGGATCAGGGCAATTGGGTTTGGGAATTGTTTTTTGATGGAGCTAGAAGTAGACATGGTTTTGGTGATGGTGCTATGTTAGTGTCCCCAAAAGGAGAAAAATACTACACAGCTTTCAGATTTAGTTTCTTCTGCATTAGCAACACTGCGGAGTATGAAAGTCTTGTGAATGGACTGGAGTGGGCTAGAAAAAGAGGGCTTAAGGCCTTAAAATTTTATGGTGATAGTGACTTAGTTGTCAGCCAAGTGAGAGGGATAATTGCAACTAAAAATGACACCTTGAAAGCATACAAACATAGAGTTTGGGATAAAATTGAAGATTTTTGTGCTTTCAATATTGTTGCTATCCCTAGGAAGCTAAATCAAAATGCAGATAGATTAGCTATTGTTGGATCTTAGTATGGTATTCAAAATAGTATTTCAAAGGAGGAGACCCAAAAACATATCAAAGTGATTGTCAGACCCTCTATTCCTGATAATAATGTCAATTGGCAGGTGTTTGACAATGATGAACAAATTCTACAGTTCTTGTTTGAAGAAGATGCCTTTTCAAGGCATAATCAAGAGAGGTTATCACAGAACTATGGTGATCAAGTGATACAACTTAAGTCCAATAAGATTCCTAGATATCTTGTCACCTTAGAGACTATCTTCAACAAGGATGATGAAGTTAAGAAAAACAAAGTTGGCCCAGTAGTTCAACAAGAACATTGTGTTGAATTAGAGTTGGAACCAGGTAAGAGTTTACAATTTGGAAAGGTAAACATTGAATTGGAAAAGTAGGCTTACACCCAATTATTTAAATAATTCATTGATGTTTTTGCATGGAAATATGAAGACCTTAGAGGTTTTGATCTAGCCCTTGCTCAACACACTATTGAATTAGAACCTAATGCCAAACTAGTAAGGGAAAAGAAAAGGCCTATTAATCCCAAGATTGAGCCACTTATGCATAGAGAAGTGCTCAAATTGATAGAAAGTGGTATCATCTACCCCATTAAGCATACTAGTTGGGTTTCCAACCTTGTTCCTATCAAGAAGAAGAATGGGGAGTTGAGATTATGTGTTGACTTCAGGGATCTTAACAGGGCCTCCTTAAAAGACCGCCATCCATTACCCTCTATGGAACAAATGTTACAATGTGTCTTTGGATCTGAGAGATTTTCATTATTGGATGGCTATTTAGGATACAATCAGATCCTGGTTAATGAAGAGGATCAATATAAGATTGCATTTACAACCAAGTGGGGAACCATGGCTTATCAAAAGATGCCCTTTGGTTTGTCAAATGTAGGTGCTACATTTCAAAAGGCAATGGATATGGCCTTTAAAAGCCTCACGTACAAGTTTTTATTGGTCTACTTAGATGACATAACTATCTATTCTGAACATGCAGCAGATCACATCAAATATTTGAGGAAGATTTTTGAAAGGTGTAGAGAATTTGGGATATCTCTTAATCCCAAGAAATGTGTGTTTGCAGTTCATGAAGGAAAATTGTTCGGATATGTAGTATCCAAAGAAGGAATTATAGTAGATCCTGAGAGAATTATAGCCATCCTAGAGCTACCATTGCCACACCATAAGAAAGGTCTCCAATATTTCATAGGAAAGATTAATTTTGTTAGGCATTTCTTCCCTAATATTGCAGATTTATTGAAGCCTTTAACAACCATGTTAAAGAAGAGTTCAACTTTCAACTGGACTAAAGAAGGAAAAGCCAATTTCCAGGCTATCAAAGAGGCCTTGATAGAGCTCCTGCTCTCTTAAACCCAAATTTTAGTAAGGATTTTATCCTTTATGCTTATGGAGGTCATGATGCTATATCTACAATGTTGACTCAAGAAAATTCAGATGGATTGGAGTAGCCTATTGCTTTCTTTAGCAAAGGTTTAGAAGAGTATGAACAGAGATACTCTTTTGTAGAAAAACATGTACTTGCTATGGTGAAGAGCCTTAAAAAGTTTAGATATTTGTTGACCCATAGAAAGGCACACTTGAAAATTGCTCATCCCAGTGTCAAAGAATTTTTGCTTTCCAAGGACCTAAATGAGAAAAGAGCTTGTTGGATCACCAAGGTGATGGAATATGACATTGATATCCAAACTACCAAGCTAGTTAGAGGAAGAGGTCTTTGTGAGCATTTGGTAGGGGGTGAAGGTTCAAAGAAATCTAAGCAAATGGATACATCTTTGGTTGTGCATTCTACAGAAGAACATACCCAAGCATCAAGTTGGTTGCCTAACATGATCCATTACTTGAAGAAAGGACAATGTCCTGCAGGTTTGGATTCAGAAAAAAGAAGATACTATAGATTACAATCTGTTCCTTTTTTGTTGATAGATGAAGTTCTTTTTAGAAAGGATCACAATGGTGTTCTTTTAAGATGCATAGATTCAGAAAAGATAGCTGATGTCCTATTTGGATATCATGATGGACCTTCTGGAGGTCATTTTTCTCCTAGGACTACTACTTTTAAAATCAGCTGGATACTATTGGTCATCTATTTTTAAGGATAGTCAGGATTATGTGAGAAAATGCATCAAATGTGCTATGTTTGCAGGAAAAGAAAGACTTGTAGCCCTACCCCTTCATCTAGTCAGAACAGAGAAACCTTTCATGAAATGGGGTATAGACTTTATTGGTATGATCAATCCTCCATCTAGTACAAGAAAAAAGTGGATAATCACTACAACAGACTATTTCACTAGATGGACAGAGGTAGTTTCCTTGAAAGAATCAAATGAGAGTGTTGTCTTAAAATTTTATGATGATATAATTCACAGATTTGGCACTCCAGATTCTGTAATATCAAATAATGCATTGGCATTCATAGGCCTTAAGGTCTCAGAATGGGCAATTAGAAATGGCATCTATCTGAGTACTAGTTCAAATTACTACCCTCAGGGCAATGGCTTAGCTGAATCAACAAACAAGAACTTGATTAGGATAATCAAGAAAACTCTGCAAGATAACCAAATGGATTGGCATACTAAATTGAAGTCTGCCTTGTGGTTAGAGAGGATTACCCCAAAGAAGATCATTGGGAACTCTCCTTATGTGTTAGTGTATGGTAGAGAGGCTAAGTTGTCCATCTCAACTGAGTTACCAGCTTTGGACTTAGCTACTCAGTATGTCCTATTTGAAGAAGGAGATCCCTTGCAAATCAGGTATGCTCAGCTAATAGAGTTAGAGGAACTCAGAGATAAATCCATGAAGGATATGGAGTTCCATCAAGATCAGACAAAGAGGAGTTTTGATAAAAGAGCCAGGATCAGAAATTTCAAAGTTGGAGATGTAGTTCTCAAGTGGGATGAATTCAGATCCAGACCTGGTAGACATACAAAATTTGATTCATTCTCGGGTGGGCCATTTGTTATAACAAAATGCAAGGGGTCTAATGCTTTTCAGCTATCAACTCTTGAAGGAGATGCCTTGCCTATATTAGTGAATGGTGTCCACTTGAAGCCCTGCTTTGAGGTTGATCCCTCTCTATAAATTATTGTAAATATGTTTTTTGTTTTCTTTCCCTATTTTCTAGGTTTTTTCCTACTTTCCAAGAAGTGAATGTGCACAAGTTTTGTCCCTTTGGTTCTGGTTATGTCCCTTTGTCAAAGTTTTGTGCTTAGTAATGACCCCATGCCCAATGAATATGTCAAGGCCACTGGTTTCAATGTCTAGCAGGTTGACATCCAGTAGAAATCACCAAAATGTTGCCCAAAATTTCATATCCAGTGATCGATTCTGACAAAGTGGGTAGCTCAGATTAAATTCTTCAAGATAGTTGCAGTTGGGAGGTTGATGAGAGGATCTGATGGTTGTCTCTTGGGATTTCTCAGGGTACCATGTTGGTATTCTCATGCCGAAGAAAACATTTAAGGGTGCCACCACTTTTGGTCTTTTGTACTACAAAATACAAATCAGACCAGGATCGGATTTGGAGCATTCATGGCAAGGCCGAGTTACAGGAGGGTAGATGGATCAAGGCGGCTATGTCTATAGGTGGACTCAGTATAGAGATGGGCACATAAAAAAATATTTGATCAGCCATGGTACTACAAAGATGTATTTATCATCAGATTTGATAGAATTAGGGTTAGTTATTATTCTATTGAAAATCTATGTAACCCTAATTAGGTTTTGACTCTTGCCTGCGTGCAAAATAGGAGATGTATATAATGTTTTTTGGAACTTTTGGAGAAAAGAGTTAACATTTTGTAAAGAAGAAAATCTCTTTTCTTAGAAGGCTATCTGTGGCATTTTCTTTTCCCTCTATTTTTCTAAATTTTGTAACCTCCCATTGATTATTCAGATACTACAGAGGTATTTTGTGACATCTTTTTCTATCCATATGCTTCCTTGTCTGAATTCTCTCTTATTGAATTGAAGTATGTGTATGTTTTGAGTGATATCTTAGGGTTCTTGATCCCTCTCTCTTTCTACAATTATTTTGTATTCTTATGGGTGATTTGATTTGAATGCTCTTGTGGGTATAACTCAACCCCTTAACAATCTTGTCGCATTCCTATACCTAGTTGCAGAGGTGAATGTTTGTTTGCAGGTCATAGATTGTTGTCTAATCCTAAGAGTGTTATTGTCTGTGAAAGAATATCTCTCTTTCCCTGAATACCCTCTTTTATTTATAGACCCTTCTATGAAATATTTATGCAGGCCTATTTAGTGAGTTGTGATCTCCTAGACCTAAGTTTGTTCATTGAATCCATCTTTTATGCTATAATTCATACCTTCATTTTGGTGTATCACCTAGTAGATAGTTTTCTTTCAAGTCATTTCCCTTTTAGGCATTCCTTCTATCCCTCTCCCCTCAAAGTGTTTTTTACTTTCCTATCAAGAAGAAAGTTAAGGTGATTATCCAAGAGGAACTAGCCTAGAACCTGGAGGTCTCATCTTAGTTAGCATAGGTCCCACAACCTGGAGATGATTCCCATGTTATACTAGGTTATCAACACTATGAGAGCTTGAAACAAGGGTGCAAACTTAGTGTATAAAAAATTGAAAGGAGACTCAACATAGCTAGTGCTTGGTAATGCTTGTGGAGCTCGGTTGGTATGTTTTCTCGGTATATTTCTTGACACTTGGTATTGTGGCTTACCGATGGGTGTTCTTGGAGAATTAAGAGGTCGACTTGGTGCATTTATTATTGGTAGCTGATGTTGCATTCTCCTATGTGGATCTGGAGGCCAACATGTTGAATTAATTAATTGTAAGGGTATTTGAGAGCCGACTTGTATTTCATTTAATATTTTTGTTAGGAGTTAATTATTTCATCCAGCCAACTTGTGGCTGATGATTAGTATTTATAGGATGTTTGGGTAGTTGTTTTAGGAATCAGATCAGAGGTTCTGAGAGTAGATCTGGGGGTAGAAGATAAGTTAAGTTGTGGAAAAGATCCTACAAGATCTTGCAGATCATATTGATTTCTGATAGTTTGTAATAGAAGGGCTAGTGGTTAAGGCTTGGAGATAAGGAGATTGCTTGGTGGCTTGCAAGCACAAGTTTAGATCTACCTTAGGGTTTCCATTAGTTGTTGATTTGTCTCAGAACTAAACTAGGTAGAGTTGTATTGGATCTTGTTGATCTTATTGAATTACTTATTATTTGTAATTGGCCCTAACCTAGAAGGCCTTACAGCGGGGCATGTTAATGGAAAATATATTTTGAAACATATCTTGTTGTGTTATTCTGAAGCTCCAAGGTTGGACTGTCCTTAATTGGATCCGCCTACCTTGACCTACATCAAGTGGTATCAGAGCTGAGTTGGTCTTGTGGAGTGAAGGTTGACCTAGCAAGGCCAATCTTGCGAAGTTGATCTTGTTGGCGAAGAGATTGTATGATCTGGATTGTGGATCTGTGACACTAAACTTGTGGAATCTTGGCCTAGTTGTTTATGCAAGGTGGTAGGTTGCGATCTAACTTGCAGGCAACTTGGAGTTTTCATAAGGTGGTCAGTGTTGGGTTTGTTGCAGAGGGTTTTTGAAGATCTTTGGAGATGCCTCTGAGAAGATTGGACCCTAGGGTGGTTGCAAATATCTAAAGTTGTAGTTTGTGTTGCGGATGAATCATTTCTAGAGTCCTAGTTATTTTTTTGTGAGGTGGCCAATCATGGTTCTCACTCACAATTATAGAGGACTTGTAGATGGATCATGTAGGTAGCATATCATTGGGATTTTGTGTGTAAATTGAAAATGTGAAGGAAGATGGTGGAAGAAAAAGGAATCCTGCAAGTTGGTATTTGAAGAACCCTATTGTGGTTAGAATGTGGGAGGAGTTCCTTGAGTATTGTACTATACCAAGTTGGCATATCTTGGGAAAGAAGAGGATTGTATGGCCTGTGAAGAAGATTGTGTAGAGACAATGATAGCTTGTGGAAGTCCTTGATGACTTGGCTGAATTTGATGAGGTATCTATTGTTTTTGATATTTAGTTGGTGGAGTCTGGCATGAAACTTGTAGAGAAACTTGTGGTTGTTGCTAAGATACCTGTGCTTACTAATGATATTGTTTTCCTTGTTGAGGCTGGTGATGATGTTTGTTTTCATGTTCAGTTGGTTATGTCTGACATGGAGATTACAGAGCATCTGGTTGTGCCTAGTCAGATTGTTGTTGATGAGGAACTACCTGATGGTGAACACCTTTATGATGACGGTGTTACCAAATTTCTTTTTCTTGGTGTTGAGGTGCAGATGTTGTTTGCTGGTTGCGAACTTGAGTCACTGGTTGACAATGATAAGTCTTGTGATGAGATTTTGAGATGGGATTCTTCCTTGATCCTTGGTGATGGGTTGAAGGCTCGATTTGCTCAGGATATTGGATATGTTGATTGGTTGAGTTGCAGATTGATTCTCTTTCCTATGATGGAGTGGAAACCTTTGGTGAAGATGAAGTAGAGTTGGTGTTGTTTAGATGTTCCCTTTGGTGAGAAAGTGTGGGACACACTTTTATTTGTACCTTGGGAGTCTGATGTAGTAACATCCTAGCTTCTTGTCCATTTCCTTATGATTTTATGGCACTTGGCGAAGGAGGTGGATAAGCTTGGTAAAGTTAGGTTTTTACTCAATTATTTGGGTAATAGTTCTGGATCAGAATCTACTTGGATTCACTGATGGAGCTCGGTGGTATTGGTGGTGATTCTTAGTTGGAAGTGCTAGTGGATCTCAGTGGATGATGGTCACTTGATGACTTGGTTTTTTATTGCTCAGTGCTTGGTTATCAATGAGGTCTTGGTGTTTATGTTTGTTTCTCTATCACTGAAGTGGCTCGGTCGCTAGAGGACTCAGTCGCTGAAGGGAGCTCAATCATTTGAAAGGAGATCAGCATATCTAGTGCTTGATAATGCTTGTGGAGCTTGGTTGGTATGTTTGCTAGGTATATTTCTTGATGCTTGATATTGTGGCTTACCGACGGGTGTTCTTGGAGAATTGGGAGGCTGACTTGGTGCATTTATTGTTGGTAGCTGATGTTGCATTCTCTTATGTGGATCTGGAGGCCGACATGCTGAATTAAATAATTGTAAAGCTATTTGAGGGCTGACTTGTATTTCATTTAATATTTGTTGGTAGGAGTTAATTATTTCATCTAGTCAACTTGTGGCCAATGATTAGTATTTATAGGATGTTTGGGTAGTTGCTTTAGAAATCAAATTAGAGGTTCTAAGAGTAGATCTGAGGATAGTAGATAAGTGAAGTTGTGGAAAAGATCTTGTGAGATCTTGCAGATCAAATTGATTTCTGATAGTTTGTAATAGTAGGGCTAGTGGTTTAGGCTTGGAGACAAGGAGATTGCTTGGTGGCTTGTGAGAACAAGTTTAGATTTGCCTTAGGGTTTCCATTAGTTGTTGATTTGTCTCAAAACTAAATTAGCTAGAGTTGTATTGGATCTTGTTGATCTTGTTGAATTACTTGTTGTTTGTAATTGGCCCTAACCCAGAAGGCCTTACAGTCGGGCATGTTAATGGAAAATATTTTTTGAAACATATCTTGTTGTGTTATTCCACTGTGTTGTTCTAAATTTGGAAGGTTGGACTATCCTTAATTGGATCCACCTACCTTGACCTGCATCATTATAAGAAGGACATCGATGAATTGAATAATCTTCTTGTCAAGAACAAGATCAATTTTCCTTCTAGGATGTCTACCTCAACTTATTCTTGGAAAAATTTAGAAAAAGATAAAGGAAAGGGTCTATATTTGTCACTCAAAAAGGACAAGCTTTATATGCTTCTTCAAGTCCTGATTTAGGTAGATGGATTCTTGATTCAGGGGCTTCTCATCATATGGCTTCTTCACAATCCACGTTTTAATCAGTTGAGCCTTACAAAGGTCCACCTATTTTGATGGGCAATCACACTTACATGAATGTGATTGGGAAAGGAAGTATTGATGTTAGTGAGGGACACTTCAATGATGTGTTGTGTGTTCAACACTTGACCAATAACCTTCTTTCTATCCATCAACTCACAAATGGTGCTACAAAGAAGACTGTGGAATTTACACTTGATTTAGTTTTCATCAAGGACTTGAAGAGTGGAGAAGTTATTCCTATTGGGATGGTGTATCACTCTTCTCAATTGTACTCTATAGATTTTTTTCCTCTTGATGATAGTGATTCTTTAGCATATGATCATGCTTACAGTGATGATTCAGACTTTAAGGAGAGTTTTGGCTACTTGAACTTTTGTATTCTCACTCATGGTCAAGTTCTTGATCCTTCCATTCCATTTCCTCCTATTGAGACTACTTCTACTCTTTCTCCAGATGATGCTTGCATTCACACAACCATGGATTCAGGTGTTTCGGTGTAGCATGATATTCATTATCTTCCAGACTTGGTTCCATGGGATGACTACTTGACATACATTGCAGGTTTTTTTGTGGAGTCCTACATTTCATATTTGGGAGATTTCATTGATGATATACATCTTCTCTTTGGTAAAGATGATCCTTCTTTAGTTGTTGTGATGGAACATGCTAACCCTCATCGTCATTCTCCACTCAATCATTCTTTCGAGGGTGACATGATTGTGGATACTTTGATGTAGAAGTTGGAGGAGGCCACTTTATCTTCAGAGGAGACACTTGGGTATTTTGTACATGTTCTACATTCATCCTCAATTGATCTTGATTTGTATTTTTCAGTAGGGTAGCTTAGTACACATTATTTGGAGGAGGCACCTTTCAGCATTGACATGGGCACTCTTGAGCAAGTTTTAGAGATTTCATACATTTTGAGGTTTTTTCCTATAGATTGGGGAGAAGGATTCATATATTAACCTTCGGTGTTATTCCTTCCTAAGGGGAGGAATGTTGTTCTACACTCATGGAGTAGTTTCTACATCAAGTGTGGAGCATCTACCATTATTTGTCATTCTACATTAAGGGGGGGGCTACTTGGTTTCTCTTTCTCTTCTTCTCTCTTATGGGGGGGATATTTTCCTCACACAAGTTCTTCTCTCTCATATACTATTATTGTATTCATCTCTCTTTTGGGGTGAGGGTTTTTACCATGAGGTTTTCTCTCTTTCTTTTCTTTATGAGAGCTAGCATTGCATTTTGTTTTGTATATTGTACATGGGTACCTAACATAGCCTAGTAGTTGTGACCCATCATGAATTGTGAGCTTAAGTGCATTCACCTAAGTTACACTTAAGGGGGGGTGTTGGTGTAATTAAGTATTTACTAATTACACTTTACTTACATTTAATTAGGATAATGTATTTACATATTAGTCATCTTTGAGACACCTAGGAGTTTGTATTTCATTTTAGTACATGGTTAGGACAATTTCCACTTTAGGTGGTGATAGTTATCTTCTCATACCTCTTTGTGTGTGAGATCCACCTTTAGTGCTCTTATCACATTATCATCATCTCATTTTTTCACATGTTGTGCATACTTTGATGTACAATGGAGGATAATCCACCTTTGGTGGGCATGTGATTCCACCATGTTTAGTTGATAGCTTATCACTTGCATATCTTCTAGTTATCATGCATTGCCTATATATTTCTTTTAAATTTGGCTAAGTAGGATATCATAATTTTGTCATTATGGAAACATATACTCAGCATGAAGATAGCATAATCAAAGGAAGAAGTCTTGTATGAGCACATTAGAAAATTGTCTAAGTACAATAGTATTTACCAGTCTAATTAGAGATAGTTTTGATTAGTGATGTTCATAGAAGAAGGTTCGGTGTATCCACACTTGAACATGGATCATTCTATGTATATCAAAGCAACATATGAGAGCGCAAGTCTATACACCATGTATGAAAGAAGATATTTAAGATTTACAGAGACACTGCTGAGCTGATGTGAATAGAGGAAAAAAAAAAAATGATCACATTAAGTTAAGGGATTATTTTGTTTGTCAAAATAATGACTTAACCTTATAGGGATGAAATCCTAGATGTTAAACCTAAGGAAACATGAATTGATTTTATAATTTTAGAAGAGTACATGTATTGTAAGTTGTCTGGAAATTATTTATTGTAATAATGTGTATATATGTAAGAATTATGTAATGCAAAAAGGACACAAGTTACATATAGTGATTGTAATAAGTTGACATATGATGCGAAGTTGTATATTGTAAGAAGAAAGAAATTAATAGCTGTATGTGAAAGTGAAGAGACTACAAAGCTAAATTAGAATAGGAAAGCTATTCAACAGTAGAAAAGGTTTTGTATTTTACCTTTGTATTAAAATTTAATATTGTATATTGCATGTTTGGGTAGTGAGTTCATCTTGCAAACATTTGTTTTGTAATAGAATCTCCTAATAGACTTGAGGCTTCTAATAAGGCCTTAAGTCCTTTAATCAGGAAAGAGACACTATATGTATGTAACAAACTCCTAACAAGGTCAACATCCTTAACCATATATCTTTTGATTAGTGGATCAGTTGTGGGTATCATCCCCACCAGAGTTTTCCCTTGGCTAGGATTTCCTCAAGAACAAACATGGTGTTATGAGTTCATTTGTTTTATTTCTATGCTTGTTATTCAATTTAATAAGTTTAGTTTCTTATGCAAGCTTCAAGTTAATTTGTTATATCCATAATTGGGGAAAAGTAAAAGTTTGTGAAATATTGATTCACCCCCACTCTCAGTATTTCCTATTTCTAACAATTGGTATCAATTCTTAGTTACTCAAAAAAAATTTATTTGGAGAAAGCCTAATAGCTTGAGTAAGATCTCTATGGATATGGATCAATTGCAAAAGAATCTTGAAGAAGCTCTTGAACAAATTGATATACTTACTGAAGAAAGAGATACTCTGAAAGAGAAATATGATGATGCGAAAAACTACATTGAGAAACTAAAAGAAAAGATGGAAGATCTAAAATCAAAGAAAGAACCTACAATTCAAGTCAATGACTGTGATGAAGTTTAAAAATTGAAGAAAGAAAATGAGATCCTTAAACATGAGTTAAAGATTGTAAATCTAAATTTAACCTTGAAAGATGAAAATTGCAAAGAATCAAATCTAAAATCAGATAATGCTAATTTGAAATCTGAACTTACCAAAGTGACATCTGAATTTGAGAAAACAAAATTTTAGTATGCTGAACTTGAGAAGTACAATGCAATTATGAAAGGAGAACTAACTCAGTCTAAACAACATCATGAGAAATTGTATTCCAATAGTGAAAAGATTGATGAACAAATGTCTTATCAGAAACCATCTTATGATAGAACTGGTCTTTGATATCTTGAAGATAAGTTCCCTAAGAAGATTGAGGAATGCAAAGAACTAGATCTGGAATAATCTAAGAGAAAAGATCAAAAGAATCCTAATGAAGGTAACAAATATGAAGATATACCTCATCCACCTAAATATATGTGAAGATAATTCAAAGGTAGGTGTTTTTCATGCAATTCTTTTGGACACATGAAAATAGATTGTACATGTAAGAAATTTATACCTATCTCTGGTTATTGTTATAACTGTGATGTTTTTGGACATAGAGATATTGATTGTAAGAAACCTAGATCGAATGATAATAATAGTAGTAGAATGTTTAGAGATACTAACCCTATAGATAAGAGACCTATTTGAGACATGAACAAAAGGAATGGAGTTGTGTGTAATAGATGCAACAAGATTGGACATATTGTCAGAAATTGCAGATCACAAATTAGTCAAGTGGGACCAAGATATGGAAACAATGGAGTAGTTTTCCATATATGAAACAATTTTGGTCACACAACAAGATTTTGCAAAATGAACAACATGAGAAACCCTAATCCTAGAAAATATACAAGGAGAAATGTGAGCACCAACAATAGTTAGAGAGGATGTTGTAGTAACTTGGAAGAAGTTGAGTTTGTTAAAGCCGCAAATCAAGCAAGCATACTTAGTATACCAAGAAACCAGACAGGTGAAGTATCTGAGAGAAAGTGTGAGTCATTTACTAATTCATCTCAAAGCACTTAAGTATTTATTTCATGAATTATGTATTAGAATAGAGTATTAGAATAGTGTAGAAGTTAGAATAGGTTGAATTGAGTCTTGCGAACTTAATATAAGCTATTATATGATATAATAAATCTATGGTTAAGAGCACATGAATTTATGAATATGTATGCAAGTACACGAAAAGAATGAAGTTTTGTAGGTAACCAAGAACAAATTTTTGGCATGAAGCAGTAAAGAAATTTAATGTGATGTTAGTATCTTGAAAGATTTGAATGATAAAAGTCGATGATTAGTATTAGTTGATCATTCAAGTGATTACAAGTGATATAGAGAGCTAGCTAGTGGAGATTAAGAGAAGTTTGCAGGATTTGGAGATGGATTTCTTGCCATATCTATGCAAAGCCCTAAATCATGATTCTGATGTATTTTGCTAAGTATTCACTATCAAAGCAATTGTATTTTTATAGAATCATGGATGCATCACTAGTTCACCACATCAGAGATTTAGTCAGACCTAGAATGAATCTATAGAACCTTTGGAAAAACACCCTAGTTTAGCCTTGTCATCCATTCCAGATGGAGTTTTGCATTTGGAAAATGTAAGAGGTTATCTTAAATGTATGTTTGAGACCATAGGATATGGTAACCTAATCATGGAATATGATAAGATTTATAAACAGGATATGTTATACAAAGAAGGGTATGAACATTTGAGTGAAATTGATGTTATCAAGTATACACTCCACTATGAATTTCAGAATGATGAATGGACCAAGATAATATTGAGCAGAATTCATAATGAAAAGTTTTGGTTAGATGATAGTGTCTTAGACATCACTACAAACCTTATCCATGAGGTAACTGGATTATCTAAGTGAGGAGTAATTCCTTTTAATTAGAAGAATTTCAAGAAAATAGTGTTAGACAACACTAAGTCTTCATACAATGGAAGAGGAATTGTTATAAGTAAGATTGAATAGGATGATGTTAGATATGTGTGCAAAATTTTGACTTCAAAGTTTTGTGCAAGCTCTAGAGAAGATGATATGGTAGCTGGCATGGTACATGTAGCTTATCTTATGTGTGTATAAAAAGTACGGGTAGATATGTGTAAAATTTTGAGGATTCAGTTGACTAAAAATCTTGAGGAGATCAGAAAAACCAAGAATTCACAATTTACATTTTCATCTCTGACCACATACATGTTTTTCCATTTGTTGAGAAGATTCCCATACACTATAGGAGTTGACTGGAATGACAACATAAATTCTATGGATAAAATCAACAAACTGTACATGAGACACCCTATTGACAAAGTGAATGGAAGTGTTGCTTAAGTGATTAAGACTTTTCAAAATGAAATGAAGAAAAGATAAAGGATTCCACCATCTATTGTGGAAAAATACAAAGATGAGATATAATTTTTGGTAGATACAAACTTTACCTATGTTGAACCAGTTTAACCAAGAGTAGAATTTATAGATCCTCTTGAGTATGAAGTTTCAGAAGTTGAGCTTGAAGGTTATGTGAGTAGATTACTTAAGAGTAATTTGGATGCTAAGAGTCCTAGATTTGGGACACATCAAGAGAGCTTCAATTCCACACAATCATCACAAGCATAGAAAATGGAAAAGAAGAGAGCTGACAGTACAATCAAGAAAATATTGAAAGATACTAGTATGACCGAACATGATTTTATCATTGTGAAGAAGACAACAACAACAACAACAATCAGGGACATTAGACAAAAAGAAGTACTATCAATTCCACCCTTGACATCCCTTGCAGCCCCTACTAAAGAAATTTAGGAAATTGATGAAGAAATAAAAGTCGAAGTACAAGAAGAAAGAAAATCCACAAGATCCTTCTCCACTACATCAAATAAGAGAGTAAAAGAAATGGAAAGCTGACTAGGTAAAAGATAGTGGTGATAGAGCACCCACAAAAGAATGAATTAGAGGAAGAGAACTGATGTTAAGGAGATCACAAGTCTTAATTTTATTCCTAGATGATTATGTACCCTGATAAGAGTCCTAATGTTCAATCAAGTGCTTTTGGGTGGCCATATAAACCTAAGACACTTAGATTAAGGGGACTTATAAAAAAGGTGTCTATAGTTAGATTTAGTCTTAACTAGGAATGTAAGGTCTTTATTAGGCCCTAAGAAGTCTTAGATTATCACCATATGCCTAGGTAGCATAAGGATTAAAGGATTTGCAACAAATTTGAAAAGTTCCACAAAATTTGCAAAAGTTACTAAAAAGTTGCTTTGCAACTTTAGCAACTTGCTAAAAATCTGTTACCACCGAATGTCTTACCTCTCTAACTAACCAAAGATGGTTAAAATAGTTGGGAGGGGTCTATTTAAGAATTATTTTGGTCATACCAATGCATGAGTGCATGGTAATGTAATAGATTTTTATAATCAATAAAATATACCCTCTTTTCTTCAAATTTTAGACTACAGTAATAATTGTACGGCCTAGTATGGACAGTTGATGAAGGTGGATTTATTGGAGAAGTTTCTTATGGTTATAGGAATTCCACCTGGTCTTTGTGTTATAGGAATTCCAAGGTCATTGCCCTAAATTCGAGATAGACCTTAGGGTTTCAAGGCTTTTTGACCATTTCTTGCAAACCGACCATGGGAATTTGATAAAAATTGGAGGAATGAAATAATGTCCTATGTATATTAATATTAAAAAAGGAGGGAATTTTACATGTAGGGAAGGGTGGAGAAACAAGAACCCCTAGGTAGGCATCTCTATGTGACTACCTTCTAGATAGGCTGCAACCAACCCCATAACTTTTGATGGGTTATGAATCAAAACACCAAACCTTGGATATAGAGTTTCATGCTCTATCTTGAGAGAATGAAATTTAAAAAAGGAGAAAATCAATCCATTTAAGGGGAGTTCCTTCTTTAGAGCTCTTAATTAGCCATATTAGCCCTAGGTGCCTTGAGTATCCTTTGGTGGGATAGCCTCAGAGTCATTTCCTACCTTTTACAAACTCAAAATAATATTGAAAAGGGTGTCAAAATATATCCTTATAATATTGGGTTGCATAGGGAAATTGTGATTTAAGTCCAAATTACCCAAGTAGGAGGGCTACAAGGAAATTGGCTAGTTTCCTAGAACTATAAATTGCAGAATGCTATACTTTCAAGATGAGATTGTCAAGAAGGAGTCAGGAGGGTGTTGATTCATGCATCAAGTTTGAAAGGAGGTTGTGGGGTGAACAAATTTTTTTTGCAAAGAAGTCCTAACTGTAGAGGTCCTATTCATTCCTAGTGGTGGTTTGTGGATTCAAACTTGGGGATTGTGGGATTGTCTACATCAATTGGTATCAGAGCTCCTAAGGTCCTTAGGAGGAAGAATACACCATGTCATATAATAGTGAGGAAGATGTGCCAAGTAGAGTAACTAATGCAGAACTAGCAAAATGTTTTAGAGAGAAAAAAGCAAGATATGAGTCCCAATTGGAGAAGATGGCAAAGAATATGAAAAAATTATCAAAGAAGATGGATAAGGGAAGCATTGGAAACTTTGATAAGGATGTAGTGGGGAGTGAAGAAGAACCCCTTGAGCAAGAGGAAGAACAAGTGCCTATTGATCAAAGGATGCTCTTGAAGACATTGAAGTCCATGGAGAGAAGAACCATGGATGCAAGATTGGACCTACCTATCAATAATGGGAAACTAGACCCTGATGTTTCCTTGGATTGGATTAATGCTCTCTCTAGCTTTTTTGAATTTTAGGAAATCCCTAAAAACCAAAGGGTGAAGATAGCCAAGTCAAAGTTGTAGGGGTCTACCCTCACATGGTGGAATTTCACTCAAGATAAAAGAGTGAAGGAAGGAAAGAGACTAGTCACCACTTGGAAGAAGATGGTGGGTCTATTGAGGGAAGCATATATCCCTATAGATTATGAAGTCCAACTTCATAAGAAGAGGATGGGTCCAAGATAGAGAGACCAAGATTTCTTAGCCTACACTGAGGAATTCAGGATGCTTGGGATGAAATCCAAATTGGTAGAACCTGAGAGTGTGAAACTTGCTAGGTATATGCAAGGCTTGAAGGTGTCTATTCAAGATGAATTAAGCATGAGTACCATAAATACTATCAATTGGAATTAAAGGTAGAGGAGAAGATGAGAAGGAAACAAGACCAGAAAAATACAAGTAGAGGTGCATACAATAGAAGAGGCTTCTAAGGTAGAAGTCAACATAATGAAGGCAGACATAACTCTAAGGAGTTTGGAGAGTCAAGCCAGGATAACCACATAGGGGACAACTGTCCTAGAGATACCTTTAGAGGAAGAGGGAATAGTTCTAGAGGAAGAAATGGGGGAAGAGGCCTAGAAGGTGTGAAGTGCTATAGATGCCATCAAGTAGGACACTTAGCATCTAAGTGCCTTGAAAAGAAGAACAAGCAGGGGGAGAGGAGAGATAACCTTTTTAGGAAAGAAGAGGATCAAGGAAACAATAGGCAAGGATCCTATGTGCTACCTGAGGAAGGAGAAAACTTGATACTTAGGAGAACCTTGCTAAAGACACCAGTCACCCAAGAGCCTCCCCAAAGGAAGAATCTATTTAGATCCTCATGCAAAATTAGAGGAAAGGTATGTAAGTTGGTTATTGATAGTGGTTCTACTAACAATCTGATCTCCACTAAAGAAGTGGAGAAGTTGAAACTAAGAAGGGTCCCACACCCCACTCCTTAAAAAGTGTCTTGGCTTACTAAGAGCTAGAAAACTATCATTGAAGTATAGGCTTGGGTAGAGTTCAAACTTGGGAAATACAAAGACAAGGTACTATGTGATATAGTCCCAATGAATGCTTGTCATCTACTCCTTGGGAGGCCATGGCAGTATAATGTGGAAGCACACCATGATGCAAGGCTAAACACTTACTCAATCATGCACAAAGGTGAGAAGGTAACATTCCTACCCCATTCGGATCATGTTGAAAGTGAATCAAATTTTATATTTGTAGGTGAAAACAAGTTTGTAAGAACTATTAAGGAGGAAGGAAATCCTTGTTATGCTCTTGTTATTTTTCCTAAGAATGATAGGAAGAAGGAAGTCAAAATAGAAACCTTGAGAGGGACTGGCCCCAAGGAAGTGACTGATCTACTTGAGCAATATAAAGACATTTTTTCTAAGGACTTACCTAGTGAGTTGACTCCCATCAGAGAGATAAGACACCACATTGACCTTATCCCTAGAGTCACCTTGCCTAACAAAGTAGCATATAAGATAACCCCTAAACAAAAAAAAGAAATGGCTAGGTAGATACAAGAGCTCCTAGACAAAGGGTTGATTACCAAAAGCTTGAGCCCTTGTGTAGTACCTGCCCTTCTAGCCCCAAAGAAAAAAGGCACATGGAGGTTGTGCACTGACTCCAAAGCCATCAATAGGATCACAATAAGATATAGGTTTCCCATGCCTAGAATTGAAGACCTATTGGATCATTGAGGGGGTGCAAGGTATTTTTATAAGGTGGACTTGAAGAGTGGATACCACCAAATCAGAATCAGGACTGGTGATTAGTGGAAAAAAACATTCAAAACTAATGAAGACTTGTATGAGTGGAGGGTGATGCCCTTTGGGTTGTCTAATGCCCCTAGCACATTCATGAGACTCATGAATGAAGTGATCAAATCATTATTGGGAAAATTTGTCATTGTTTATCTAGATGACATCCTTATTTTTAGTAAAACAAAAGAAGACCATCTAAGGCATCTAGATCTAGTTCTCAAAAGATTACAAGAGGAGAAACTTTTCATCAACTTCAAGAAATGTGTTTTTATGCAGGAAGAGCTTTTGTATTTAGGCTTTGTAGTTGGAGGAAACATAAAGATGGATCCTGAAAAGATAGAGGTTATTCTATCTTGGCCTTCTCCAAGGAAAATGACAAAGGTGAGGAGCTTTCAAGGCCTTGCATCATTCTATAGAAAGTTCATTAGGAACTTTAGCTAGTTGCATGCTCCAATGATGGAGACTATTAAAGGGCGACAAAAGCACAATTTTGTGTGGACTAAGGAAGTAGAAGACTCCTTTCAGCATTTGAAGTAGAAGGTATCTGACATACCAGTCTTAGCATTTCCTAATTTTCAAAAGGTTTTCACTATAGAGTGTGATGCTTCTAACAATGCAATAGGAGTAGCACTAAGCTGGGAAGGAAGGCCAATAGCCTTTTTTAGTGAAAAATTGAATGATGCTAAGAGGAAGTACTCCTCTTATGACTTGGAACTATATGCACTAGTCTAAGCACTAAAGAAATGGTGACACTATCTCCTAACAAGAGAGTTTGTGGTCTGGACAGATAATCAGGCTCTGAGTTTTCTAAACAGTCAAGAAAAGTTGGGCCACAAACATATGAAATGGGTTGAATTCATTCAAGCCTTCACCTTCTCCATAAAACATAAGAAGGGAGTTGCCAAAAAGGTGGCAGACGCTCTAAGAAGGACCATGACAATGCAAGAAATTAGGCTCCAAAGTGTGGGTATTGAGTCTTTGAAGGACATGTACCTATTTGATGAAGATTTCAAAGACATCTATCAAATTTGTTGTGATTTTTTAGAGGCATATCACAACCAGTATGCAGACTTCCTGATTTAGGATGGACTCTTGTTTAAGGGACATCAGTTGTGTATCTCAAAGTGTTCTATGAGAGAGAACATAATTAGTGAGAAGCATGCAAGAAGCATGGGAGGAAACTTTGGCATGGATAAGACCTTGGAACAGGTCAAGGCATTTTATCATTGGCCCAAGATGCCCATTGAGGTAAGGAAATTTGTGGAGTCTTGCACCATATGTCAGAAAGCCAAGGGTACTTCAACCAATGTAGGATTGTACCAACCATTTCCCATTCCCACTAGACCTTGAAACAGTTTCAACATGGACTTTGTCATGGGTTTTCCAAGGACACAAAGAGGATTTGACAACATCTATGTTGTAGTGGATAGGTTTAGCAAAATGGCCCATTTCATTCCTTGTAAGAGCACAAGTGATGCAACTTATGTAGCCAACCTATTCTTTAAGGAGATTTTAGAATCTATGGTCTATCCCAAACAATAATCTCTAATAGAGATGTAAGATTTGTAGGTCACTTTTGGAGGACCTTATGGAAAAAGTTAGGGACAACTCTTCATTTCAGTTCTACCTATCATCCCCAAATAGATGGGCAAACTGAAGTTGTCAATAGGTCATTGGGAAACCTATTAATATGCCTAACCAAGCAGTATGGAGAAAAATGGGATAGTGTTCTTGCCCAAGAAGAATTTTCATTCAATGACTCTATCAACAAGAGTATAGGTAAGAGTCCATTCCAAGTTGTTTATGGGCAGAGTCCAAGAGGTATTCTTGAGTTAAGGGATCTACCTCAAGGATGTTATGTGAGTGCCCATGGTGAAGACTTTGCAACCAACATATAAGAGATGCATGAATAGGTCAAACTAGCATTGGAAAGAAGTTTGAACAATGAAGTACAAGGAAAATGCAGACAAAAAGAGAAGAGATACAATTTTAGATTGGAGATTTGGTGTGGGTATACCTCAAGAACGAAAGGTTACCAAAAGGAAAACACACAAAGTTGATGATGAGGAAAGTAGGTCCTTGTGAAGTCATCAAGAAACTAGGACTAAATGCCTATGAGGTTTCTTTACCTTCAAATTTGGGGATCTCACCTATCTTCAATGTTTGTGACTTAACCCCCTACAAAGGCCCATTGGATGTGCCTGCAAGCATTCAAGATGAAGAGCTCCAACAAGACCTAGCAGAGCTTCCACACCATGAGCCAAGAAAAATTGACAAGATACTTGACACCAAGGTTGTCAAACAGATAAGAAAAAATGTCTACAAGAAATATTTGGTTCAGTGGGAAGGATATCTAGAAGAAGTTGTATGGATGGATGAAGCAAAGATGAAGAGACTCGGCACAAGTCTTGAAGAACTAGTCTCAAGAGGACTTGAGAATCATTCACCCCGAGAGTATGGTGTAGGAGCACCCTCAAAAGACTGAATCAGAGGAAGAGAATTAATGTTAAGGAGATCACAAGTCTTCTTTGTATTCCTAGATTACTATGTACCCTGATAAGAGTCCTAATGTTCAATCAAGTGCTTTTGGGTGGCCATATAAACATAAGACACTTAGATTGAGGGGACTAATAAAAGAGGTGTCTAAGGTTAGATTTAGTCTTAATTAGGAATGTAAGGTATTTTTTAGGCCCTAAAGAAGTTTTAGGTCATCACCATAGGCCTAGGTAGCATAAGGATTAAAGGATTTACAACAAATTTGAAAAGTTGAACAAAATTTGCAAAAGTTGCGAAAAAGTTGCTTTGCAACTTTAACAACTTGTTAAAAATCTATTACCACTGAATGTCTTACCTCTCTAGCCAACCAAAGATGGTTAAAATAGTTGGGAGGGGTCTACTTAAGAATTAATTTGGTCATACCAATGCGTGAGTGCATGGTAATGTAATAGATTTTGATAATCAATAAAATATACCCTATTTTTTGCAAATTTTAGACTGCAACAGCAATTGTACGGCCTGGTATGAATAGTGGATGAAGGGGGATTGATTGGAGAAGTTTCTTATGGTTCTTATCTTCATTTTGAAAGAGGTATTAAGTCCTCACTCCACTTGGTCTTTGTGTTATAGGAATTCTAAGGTCACTGCTCTAAATTCAGGATAGACCTTATGGTTTCAAGGCTTTTTGGCCATTTCATGCAAACCAACCATGGGAATCTGATAAAACTTGGAGGAATACAAGAATGGCCTATGTATATTAATATTCCAAATAGAGGGAATTTTACATGTAGGGAAGGGTGGAGAAACAGGAAGCCCTAGGTAGGCATCTCTATGTGACTACCTTCTAGATAGGCTGCAAACGACCCCATAACTTTTGATGGGTGATGAATCAAAACACCAAACCTTGAATTTAGAGTGTCCTATTTTGTCTTGAGAGCCTCCAATTTCAAAAAGGATAAAATAAATCCATTTGAGGGGATTTCCTTCTTTAGAGCTTGTAATTAGCCCTATTAGCCCTAGGTGCCTTGAGTATCCTTTGGTGGGATAGCCTCAAAGTCATTTCCTACCTTTTACAAAATCAAAAGAACACTGAAAAGGGTGTCCAAATATATCCTTAGAATATTGGGGTGTGTAGGGAAATTGTGAGTTAAGTCCAAATTACGCAAGTAGGAGGGCTACAAGGAAATTGGCTAGTTTCCTAGAACTATAAATTGGAGAATGCAATACTTTCAAGATGAGATTTTCAAGGAGTTAGGAGGGTGTTGATTCATGCATCAAGTTGGAAAGGATGTTGTGGGGTGAACAAAACATTTTTTCAAAGAAGTCCTACCTGTAGAGGTCCTATTCATTCCTAGTGGTGGTTTGTGGATTCAAAATTGGGGATTGTGGGATTGTCTACATCAATTGGTATCAAAGCTCCTAAGGTCCTTAGGAGGAAGAATACACCATGTCAAAGAATAGTGAGGAAGAAGTGCCAAGAAGAGTAACTAATGCAAAATTGGAAAAACTTTTTAGAGAGAAAAAGGAAAGATATGAGGCCCAATTGGAGAAGATGACAAAGGATATGAAAACATTGTCAGAGAAGATGGATAAGGGAAGAATTGGAAACTTTGATGAGGATGAAATGGGGAGTGAAGAAGAACCCCCTAAGAAGGAGGGCTTGAACAAGTGCCTGTTGATCAAAGAATTCTCTTGAAGACATTGAAGTCTATGGAGAGAAGAACCATGGATGCAAGATTGGACCTGTCTATCTATAATGGCAAACTAGACCCTAATGTTTCCTTGGATTGGATTAATTCTCTCTCTAGTTTTTTTAACTATGAGGACATCCTTGAAAACCAAAGGGAGAAGATAGCCAAGTCAAAGTTGCAGGGGTCTACCCTCACATGGTGGAATTTCACTCAAGCTAAAAGAGTGAAGGAAGGAAAGAGACCGGTCACCACTTGGAAGAAGATGGTGGGTCTATTGAGGGAAGCATATATCCTTGTAGATTATGAAGTCCAACTTCATAAGAAGAGGATGGGTCTAAGACAGAGAGACCAAGATGTCTCAACATACACTAAGGAATTCAAGATGCTTGGGATGAAATCCAAATTGGTAGAACCCGAGAGTGTGAAACTTGCTAGGTATATGCAAGGCTTGAAGGTGTCTATTCAAGATGGATTATGGGATTTTTTAAATGAAATTCCACATGGGTCTTGTCCCAAAGCCCTTGACAGTTGGTATCAGAGCCAAGTTTGAAATTTGATTTTGGAGTGGTGTGCTACAAATCTGGTTCAGTGGTGGATTGAACTAGTTCTTTGCAGATCTGATCCTTGGTGGTGTGTTATGTTTGATGTAGAATTGTGAAGAAAGCATCTTGACATGGATGGGGTTTTGTAGTAGCAGATCAGTTTGATTTGATCCTTGTGCGATCTGGAGCTAGAGCAGTCATCTTGGAGAGATGGATTGTGGCAGTGATTTGTAGTTGGCATGGAGATCTTGGATCAATTTGAAGAATAATTGCATTGGGGTAGAGTGGATGAGGTTTGATGTGGTGGTGCATCAACTTGGGACTCATGATTTTTTTTGAGAGGCTGAGAAGTAGATATGTGCCTTGGGGGAGTCATATTTGAAGTTTGGAGCTGAGTTGCTCAGTGATGCAAGATCATGGAGTGCAGATCGTCACATGACTTTTAGATCTAGGCTTGTGAGGTTATTTGGTGAGTCAAGGTTGTTCATTATTTCTTGAGATTTGGATGGATTTTGGATGCTCTTCTTTGGTCTAAATTGGATGCATCTTGTTCATACTTTGCATAGTAGTGACTTGACTTGGGGATTGAGTAGACTGTGCATAGATCAACTTGGAGATTGGGTTGAGCTACTCTTTTCGATAATGTTTAGAATGGGATTAGACGGATCACTTGGATTGTCTACCTTGTTCGCTATATTTTGACATGAGTTGGATGCGATGCCTGATGAGTGACTTGCAGAACTTGTACATTGGAGATTCATGGATCATTACAAATTGAGAGTTGTTCTTGATGACTTTGGTGAAGTTGTCTTATCAGGGAACCGAGCTGAGAGACTTGGGTTGTAGATCGGGTCACTTGATGTGAATTATGAGATAGTGGATGCCTCTTCATTTCAAGTTCACGGTTTGATCTGTAGTGTTTCTTTGTGAATGGGTGCTTGGTAGAGATCCATCGACTTGGTGGCTATAGAGATGGATTGGTATGACTTGATCTTGGGTCAAGACTTCTTGAGGCAAGTTGGAGTGATCATTTCTCCTTTTTGGAGATGCATCATGATCTTGGATGTGGAGCAGATGTGTTTCATTCCTACTATAAGTGAGGAAGATTTGATAGTGACAATGACTTCTTTGAGCCTTGTGTGGGATGTCTTTGCAGCAAGAAGTCATTTTTCCTTAGCGAATTTCAAGCAGTGCAGATTGCTCTATTGGGATGACTTTGTGCTTCCTGATCAGAGTCATATCTGAAAGGTTTTGATAGTTGGAGCTCATGAACACATCCATGATGTTCATGACTTGTGATGATTTCTAGGTGCAACTAGCTTTTGCAGAGGTCTCTTTGTGAGCTATTTCGAGGTCATCAATCCTTTGTTGGAATGCTTGAAGGGAGATTAGACTTGGGGTGATCAGCAGTAGCATGCAGTTGATGAGTTGATTGGGCTCCTTCACAATGGGAAATCAACTCTTCTTGAGTGATCTCTTTGGGATCAACCTCTTGTAGAATCAATTGGTCTAGGGGTGTGCGTAGGCGTCGAAGATGTCACCACTAGTTTTAGTGGGGGAGGATGTAATAGGGCTAGACTGAGCATTGTTTTGGTGACTTGTTGGATCTGAGTTGGGCAACTTGGATAGGTTCCGAATGTTTCTACTTGGATGGATGCAGTGTTCATTGAGGCAATTTTCCTTAGTTGTTTGGAGGTGTGACTTGGTTGGGCCGACATCAAAAGTGCAGATTTGGAGCTGACTTGGATTTTGTGTGTTCATGGTTTGACTTGAATTGTTTTTGAGTAGACATGCTGACTTGAGTTTCAGGACTTGAGTTATTTACAAGCTATTTGTGGAACAAGGGCCAACTTTCTTTGGTGATTGAGTAGTAGTGAATGTTTGATGCATTGGGCAATGCATTGGTGCCAACTTGTGTAACATGTTCTTTGATTGCACTTTGTTAGAGTTGATTTCGAGCTGATTTCATTATAGCCATTGGAGTGATGTCATGTTTTAATGCAATGAACTTGCATTGATTGCAGAGCATGTTGAATCTAAGTCTAGACCTATTGCGCAATAGTTAGAATTATGTGTTTCATTTGAGGTGCTCTAGTATATATTGGAGGCCTTGCTCATTCATTTGCAATCAATGGTGGAGTTGTGATTTATGGAGCAACAAGGTTTTCGGTGAAGGAGAAAAGTAGAGGTGACTTCTTCTATGTGAAGACTTCGAGCAATTTGTTTTCTAGATCAGAGGTGCTCAACTTTCATTGTAAGAGCTTGGAGCTTGATTGTGATTGCAGATTGTGATTGCAATTGCATTGTAATAATTCATGCTAAGTGTGTTTAGAATTATTTATGGGCAAGCTAGTGTTTTTAGATACTCAGCTGAGTAGACTTGTAATTATTTTGAGATCAATTGATAAGTGACTTTGGGGCTGCACCCACTCATATTCTTGGTTCATGTTCATTTCTTTCTATTCTAGTGCATCATGCCATATTGGATTCATTTGGGACTTATTCGGATTGGATCATTTGTGCTTTTGCATTGCATTTTGGTGAAGGCATAGTTTAGATTTTCCTTGCATTGAGGCAGATCATAGTGCCACATGGGTCTTGTCCAAAAGCCCATGACAAGACCCTCAAGAAAATATTGAAAGATACTAGTATGACTGAACATGATTTTATCATTGCAAAGTAGACAGTAGCAAAAATTAGGGACATTGGATAGAAAGAAGTACTATCAGTTCCACCATTGACATTCCTTGCAACCCCTACTGAAGAAATTTAGGAAATTGATGAAGAAATTAAAGAAGTGGAAGTACAAGAAGAAAGAAAATCCACAAGATCCTCCTCCACCACACTGAATAAGAGATTAAAAGAAATGGAAAGTGGACTAGGTAAAAGATAGAAGACTATCTTTACCCCAGTTCAAAGGAAAACATCAACAATTAAGGCAGATGAAGAGGCAGGTAGCAAGAAGAAGAAATGGAAGCCCAAAATAGATAAAGTGAGCCCTTTGATCATAAATGAAGTTGATTTCACTAAGTTAAACAAATACTATGAAATGTATGATAACTTTGAAAAGTTGAACCTAGAAAATACAGTTGTCAGATAGATGATCCTTGCAGACATGAAATTTGATGACATCGAAGGCAAGATCCCTGACAATCTTTATGTGAAATTGATTAATAGGAAGAATAGATCCACAGAAGAAGACAAAGGAATAAGAGAAAGATTTTTAAGAAAGATCTATGAGATAAAAGATGAAGAGCATTTTAAGAAAATAATGAAGAACCTAAGTACCCATTTGAGGAAGAAAATAAGGACTATACTTATAATGGTAGGAAATTATGAGGAGATTAACAAAGAAATAGAGGAAGAAATTATGAAGGTAATGACCTCTAGACCAGGTGAGAAAATTAGTGAATTTGATCAAGAGGTTGAAGCAGAATATCAGACTAAACCATCACTAGCTCTATTACCCTCCATCAACATTACATATGAGTCTATGAACATTGAAGGAACAAATATCACCCTAGACAGCGAAGAAAATCTTTTCAATGACCAAGGAGCCAATGTTGGCAATTTGATAGAGAATGATGAGTAGAAGGACATAGAAGATAATGAGAAAGAAGAGGTTGAAGCAAGAAAGGAAGAAGAAAAAGAGGAAACACAGACTGATATAGTAGAAGAAGAGAAGCCAGTGCCACAAGAATAGTTAGTGATTATTCCTAAACCCAAGGACACAATAGAAGCATCACAGAAACCTCATTTTGAATCAGTGTTTGCAAGCTTAGGACAATAAGTGGATGATGATGATCAAATAGAGTTGATCTCATCTCTAAACAAGATTATTGGAAAGAATAAGAAAGTAAAAAGCTTGGAAGGAGCACTACTTGAGGTAACAAGTAAACTTCAAAGTGTAATATCAAGTCAAGTTAGTGAGGCTGATCCCCAAGAAAAAGGAAAAGAGGTTATCAAAGATTTTGACATGGAATTCACAAACCTATCTGATATTGCTGTAGTCAAAGCCCAAGCAGCCCATGATGCACAAGAATTTCAAGTTGTATGCCAAAATATCAGAAATGATCTAGACAACTTGGATGTATGCATAAAAGAGTTGAGAAGATTCTTAGAGAGAGGAAAAGTATTGTACATTCAATGTACACAATCCTAGATCCAAACATCTAAAATATCAGAGAAGTTGAAGATCAAAGAAGAACTACAAGTGACAGTAAATGTTTTGTAGAGCCCTAATGTGAAGATCTTAGAAATTGAGAGGAAAACCAACAAAAATTTTGATGATATGAGACTTCTGAATGATGAGAAGAAGAAGAAATTGAATAGATTCTCTATACTTAGAGAGCATGTATCACTGAAAATCAGTACTGTAGAGAGTCATTTGGAAGAATGTATTTCTTCAAAGACATCTTATGGAAAGTTTTCTTATGCAAATCATAAGGTAGTTGAAATTTCATCATTTGGCCTATGTGCATTGCTTAGTGTTTATGATGCAGTGAAGAAGTCATGGGACAAGGAGATAGAGAGCCTAAAAGTTAATTTTGTAGACTATGTTGCAAGCCTTTCGGCCTTGCAATATTGAAATCTGAGGTAAAATAATTTTGTTACATCATTTTTGACACCTTTGTCATTGTTGTCAAAGGTAGAGTAGTATAAGTTAAAAATTGTATGTATATATATGAAGTATAGTATGAAGTATATGTAAGATTTGATGAAAAACAAATCTATTAAGCCCAAGAAACCTACATGCAAAAACTTGTCACAAGGAAGAGATCTATAGGAAACAAACAAGGGTTTTGCTTTGACTATATGAAAGTTTATTATCAGCCAAAAGAATGAATGAAAATATACAATGGATCAATCCTTATAGAAGGAGATCAAAAAACCGTAAGGGAAACCCTAATAGGTTAATAGGCATTTAATAATTAGATTTAATTATTAAATGACTAATGCAAGTGCATAAACGGAAATCTTAAGAAGTAGTAAATTTAATTTAATCAATGTAATTAAATAAATTCTTTACTCTAACACCCCCCCTTAAGATGAGCAACAATGCAGCTACAAACAATGCAAGAAAGAAGTAAAGGAACTATAATGCTGAATACAAATTTGGGTCCTGGAAACATGGCCTAATGAGGTACCCAATCACAACCAAATCTCTATGAAATAGAGAAATAGGGAAAACCACATGGGAAAAATCCTCATCCAAAAAGAGATAGAAAGATATGGAAAGAAGAAAAAAAAAAGGAAGGTATGCCTTAATGAGACTCCCCAAGGACAAATTCCTTCACCCCAAGAATAGAACACAATTGAAGATACTATGGGGATGTAAAAGGCTTAGTGAAGATGTCAGCAACCTGCTCCAAGTTGGGAACATAATCCAAGCTAAGAGAACCATCATGAATCAGCCACCTGATAAAATGCATATGGATCTCAATGTGCTTGGTCTGCTGATGCTCAATTGGGTTACGTGAAATATGAATGTCACTATGATTATCACACCAAAAAAGAGTGGGACTATCAGAAGGAAACCCAAACTTTGTCATCAATTATCAAAGCTATAAGACCTCTTGACTAGCTAGCACAGCTACTCAATACTCTACCTTTGTAGATGATAATGCAACAACAGTCTGCTTCTTGCAAGACCATGTGATAGGACTAGAACCAAGACAAAAAAACAAAGCCAAAATTAGACTTTCGACCATCTATATCACCACCCCAATCGGCATCTATAAAATCAACAATTTGAGGATCTCCTGACGTATAGTGAATGCCATATGAAGTAGTTCCCCAAATGTACCTCAAAATACATTTGGTGGCTTGCCAATGACTCTCATGAGGATCATGGGAGAATCAAGAGACAATGCCAACCACAAAGGAAATGTTAGGATGAGTGTATGTCGAGTAGAACAAACTACCCACAAGTCTCCTATATAAGGTGGAGTCCACTAAAGGAGTAGAGCAAGTGGTAGAAAAAATAACACCTGACTGAAAAGGTGTGGGAGCAGGCTTGCAATAAAGCATGATGAATCTCTGAGGCATATCAAGAGCATACTTCTGCCAGTGTATGGAAATCTCATTCAAAGACTGAATAACCTATAGGCCCAAAAAGTAGTGCAGAAGTCCAAAATCTGTCATGTCAAATTGCTCCATCAATGCTCTCTGAACACTCTGAATCATAGAAGATGAGATACCTGTGATGATGAGATCATCAACATACAACACAAGTATCACAAGATTAGCCCCATGACATTGAATGTACACTATAGGATCAGAATGACAGTGGGTGAAGTGTGAGGCTAGCAAGAAAGAGTCCATCTTCTCATACCAAGCCTGAGGGGCTTGTTTGATACCATATAATGACCTCTGAAGTCTACACATAAGAGAAGAGTCCTGCACAAAACCCTGAGGCTATTCCATATAGATGTCCTCATGTAGATCCCCATGCAAGAATGAACTCTTCACATCCATTTGATACACTGTCCAACCCTATGAAGCTGCAAGAAAAAGTACCAAGTGAATATAATTCATCTTCGTGACAGGAGAAAAAGTCTTGGAGTAATCAATACCCTCCACCTATGAAAATCCCTTCGCAACAAGACATACCTTATACTGATCAATAGAACCATCTACAACATACTTGGTATGGTACACCCACTTGTACCGAACCCATTTTCTTCCTTTCAAAAGAGTACAAAGATCCCAAGTGTGATTCTTCATCAAAGAAGAGTACTCCTCATCCATAACCCTATCCCACTTAGGATGTCTTGTCACCTCTAAAAACTTTTGAGGATCATCTAAAACAACATGACTCAAAAGACTAGAACTAGATCATTGAGCACAAGTGCAATGGGTATCTAAAGGATTTACTGCTAAAGAACCAACAAGACTGACTATATCTTGAGGCCACTTGGGCACTTGTAGAATATCTGGTGGAGGAGGGGAAGGTGGATCATCATCTAAATCATCCCTAGAGGATATAGAATCATATAGAGGAGAAGATGAAGTACTAGGCACTGAGGGAGAAGCTAGTGATGGAGGCTCCATCTGATGATAGCGCTCATCAAACTGGAGATCTCACTGAAATAAGACCTCTCTAGAATTAGGATCAAACAACTTGTATGCCTTCATATCCTCATAGTAGCCAAAAAATATTAGTGGTCGGCTCTTCCTCTCCACGGATTCCCTTTGAGCATATGGAATAAATGCCCAAGCCTCACTACCAGACACTCAAAATGTAGAAACATCAGGCTTGACATGGGACCAAGCCTCCTTAGGAGTCAAATATCATAATGCCTTATGAGGCATCTAATTCTGAATGTAGTTGGCACAATTGACTACCTCTACCCAAAAGGAAGGCTACATATCTTGAGACTATATCATATAATTGGCCATCTCCCACAATTTTCTATTCTTTCTCTCAGCAACACCATTATACTGAGGGGTATGGGAAACTATCAACTGATGCAATATACCCTACTCAGTGCAAAAATCATGAAAAGATCAATTCACATATTCCTTCTCATTGTCAGTGTGTATCCACCTGATAGAAAGACTAGACTGCTTCTCCACAAATGTCTTAAAGACTTGAAATGAATTGAAGACATTAGACTTGTACTTCAAGAAGTACACCCATGTGCATCTAGAGAAGTCATCAATAAAGGTGAGCACATAATGAGCACTTGAAAAAGAGGGAGTGGTAAATGACATGAGATCACTATCTTTCAACTCCAATGGTGCCTTAGCACATGAGGATCTACCTATCAGAAAGGGATCGCTATGATGTTTTCCAAGTGCACAACCTCAACAAACACCATCAGTGTAAGAGATCTGAGGAAGCCCAATCACTAACTCCTATGTACTCATCTGTTGTAGATATCTGTAGTTGACATGGCTAAAATGATCATGCCAAAGTTTTCTCACTATTTTTGCATGAGAAACAAGAGAAACATAGGTTTTATCAAATCTCTCAAAGCCATGAAACCTCTATAAGTGTGACTTTGAATCAACACTCCCAGTACCAACAACCAAATTAGGATCATGGAGGTCTCTAATAACTACATCATGTAGTGAGAACTCAACTATCTTACCATAACTAGGATGGAAAATCTGATAGACAGACATGAGGTTCATAGAAATGGCAGGAACCAAAAGAACATCTTATAGAGAGCCACCATCCAATGAAAAAATACTAGATCCTATAACTAAAAGTTGTGTTGAGTCACCAACTACAATCTGTGTAGTAGCACTCTGAACAAGTGAGGTAACCAAACTAGGTGTGTGTGTCATATGGTGCAAAGCACTTGAATCAATGATCCAAGAAGCAATGGAAGATAATGCTCATGCAGAAAGAGCATGGCCTTTCCTTATGGGAGTAGGTGAAGGCTATGGAGAAGAAATACTATGCTTCTACAAGGCTTCCTCTAGAGCCTCAAGACATTTCCAACACTTGGAAACTGGATGCCCTTCCTTTCCACAAAAACTACAAGGTTCAACTATGAACTTCTTAGTCTTGGAGGAGGACTCACCATACTTAGAAGATTTACCCTTAGGGGTAGATTTCTTAGACTCTATTTTTTGAGGTGGCTTGGAGGAATGCCCATTGCCAACTGAATCTATTTTGAGCTTCTGCTTCTACTTATGTGTCCCCTTAGAATTCTAAGCAACCAAAGCTTGGTTCTTAGTCCCAGATAAAGAATCCAACTGTTGTAGCTTGGCTTTCTCTCTAGTCAACCAATCATAGAACACCTCAAAAGTGGGCATCTGATATCTTTGACCCAATGCATCCCTAGTAGAGTGGAAGGTGCAAGAGAAAATCTAAAAGTTTCCCCGAAGCTTTGACAGAATCAGGTAGATACACTCTGTGTTAGTCTTAGCCTTTCCACATCCCTATAGTAAAGACCTCTCTTTCTTGAACTTCATCAAGAAGTCCTGAATGGATGGAAAATTATCTAGTATAAGAGAGGTAAGCTCTGCCTCAATTTGAAGTGCTCTGAACTCATTCATTGTACCAAACAAGGTGTTAAGCTTGGTCCACATAGCTAGAGGGGTATTGAACCCATCAAGATGAAACTATAGACTATCTTATACATGTAAAGAAATCAACCCCATTGCCTCATCCATCTTGTTCCTATGCTGCATGACCTCGAAAGGCCTCTGTAAAACTAGCTGCACTATGTCTAAACAAGACCATAACCCTTTTGACTAGAGAAGCTATGTCATCAGGGATTTCCATGTGTGATAGTTATGAGGGGTCAGAAGTTCTAGACAAGAAGAGGTCTCGGCCCTTTTTTTTAGAAGGGGTTTTGTTTTGATATAATTTCAAGTTTACTAAAGTAAATTATAGAAAATGAGAAATAAAACACCCCCCACAATTTAATAAACCGAACCCTAGAAGCTGGAAAATATTGCTTGCAATGAGAGAGAAAAAAATCTTCAAATGAGTATCATGTGTACCTTTGAAATATTTTGATGAAAATATCCATAACTCTGGATAGCAATCATAGGTAAAAAGACTACAATTCAAAGTATGGTGCCCATGAGGGTTTGAAGTTCTACCTTTTCAAATCTACCAACATAAACGTCAGCTCATGCACAGTGATTAGAGAAATAAGCTATAGTAGATCCAACTATGATACCATGTAAGATTTGATGAAAAACAAATCTATTAAGCCCAAGAAACCTGCATGCAAAAACTTGTGACAAGGAAGAAATCTATAGGAAACAAAAAAAGGTTTTTCTCTGACAATATGGAAGTTTATTATTAGCCAAAAGAATGAATGCAATGTTAGGAATGGGAACACTAAGAGGGGGGGGGGGGGAGTGAATCAGTGTTCACTGTATTTTAACTTTTCACTTTAATCTAAATACTAAATTATAAATGCTTAAGTACTAGATTAAACATTCACATAAACATGAAACATGAAATCAACACATGACACCAATATGGTTACGGGGAAACCCAAATAGGTAAAAACCCCGGTGGGACTTGATACCCAATAATAATTTGCACTATTGTTTTGTGATCCTTTTTAGAAGATCCTTTACCCTGTTAGGAGTAGCTTTACAATTCTTTTAGTATAGTAGACCTTGTTAAGGGTTAGACCCTATTAGGATTCTTCTACAATGATCCCTATTAGGAGAGTGGACTCACTATCCTAGAGCTCACTACTCAAATGATGAAGGCTACAACCTTCTGAATCAGATACACACTATATCTTCAAGTGAACTGTCACTATGACACTGCTTGTCAAATCAATTCCTTTGGTGCGCTGATTCTTTGACCTCTTTCAAAGCTCTAATACATCATATGATCTCTTCACATACCTTCGATCTACTTCTCACAACTCTATTTTCACTTCCATACTGAATACAATGGGTGCATCTTATTTTTATGCACTCATACCAATTATACAATTAGGTTGGCCCTATAACTAATTACAAATAATGCTTCCAAATGAATTGTCTTAAGTGTGCTTATAACTATACATATACATATGTCAGCAACCTAAATACAATGGGCACATAGCCTTTATAGCATTAATTTACAATTGCAAACCAAAATAGTCACTGTCGGCTCTATGCTCTATTCTCTGCTGGCACATAGTGGCTATGCAACTTCAACTGACTGTAACTTTCACATCTTTGCATATCTACTTATGCACTCTTAGAATAAGCATAAGTATAGTGTAACAACCTTAACTTCTAGGGTGCATACCATAATACATATGTACGCATGGGCGCAAGTGGTCTAAGCTATAGGAACTCTGTATGCTATCCAGTCTTCAACACTTAACTGATTTCTGATCTTTACACTTAGTGCGCTGACTCCAAACTACTATATGACTTTGTTTCCATAATGAAAACACTATATATAGTCATATACTTCAGTATAGACAACTTGCCAACAATCTCCTCCTTTGTCATTGATGGCAACAAAGGAATATGGCCAAGTCTCTAACTGTTCCTTTACATAAAAAACTTTTGTCTTCTATATATTTTATACAAACTCTTATATCTCCCTATACATATATGTACTCCATATTCTATACAACTCCCCCTTTGACATTAATTAAAAAGGTGCATAAAAAAACTTTATCTACATACACTCACTTAGGGAAAACATCAGGATATGTAATCTTGAGTTTCTAGATCTCCTTCTTCCAAAAGGTTATCAGAGAATTGACTATCTATAGATGGGTGCATAATGCATATTGAAGCTTCTCCATCTTCTCCAATTCTATTCTTGGACCTTGATCATAGGTTATCATGGTCACATCAATCTCCTTTATGTTTTGACTGAGAATTTCTAGTGAGGGCGTAAGAGGGTTCCTCAATTGAGTCTGTCTAGACCTTATCTTCTCCATTTCTTTCTCTACTTTCTCAATTATGTCCAACTGACCTTGATAAACATTGTTGCACATGTTTGCATTAGTGGCTATGTCTAGAACTAAAATCTTCACCTTCTCAATCATTGCCTCTACATTTTTTATCTTCTTAAGATGGGCATCAGTGAACTTATCCTGATCCATGGATTCTGCAATTACTTTCCTTCCTTGATCTGCAAACTCCTTCAATGATGCCTGACTAGACTTAAGAGAGTTCAAGTCTAGTGAAAAATTAATTATTAGCTCATTGAGTCTCTTCTTTAAGTATTTCTCCTCTGCCACTATGACCGTAGATTCTTCTAGGCTTGAAAAATTTACTCTGAACTGAGAGATGATTGTGCTCACATCATCAACTGAATGTACATTTACCATTTTCTTATCCTCTAGCAGAAAACTATTCAAAATATTTACTGATTCCACCAGGAGAGGATTCCTCATTACTTGCTTCTCCTTCACCTTCTCCATAGCTAGGATGCTGAACTTAATCAGGTCTTCTTCCTTCTAGGAGTCCAAACTGCTATTGTCAGGTGTGAAACTTGATAACAATGCTGAGGAGGGAGTGATGGGAGTGCTATCCATCACCTCTTGCTTCACCTTGACCAAATCAATAGAAGATTCATCTTTCTTTTCTACCTCTACTCCTTCTTTCTTTTCTTCTTCTTTCTCATCAGATATATTTTCTATGATTACTTCTTCTTGCTGAGTGGGAGGGGTATTGCTACATAAGATTTATGTTTGCTCAGTGCTAACAAATTCTTCCTGAAACTTGTCCAAGTCCTTATCAGTATCTACCATGGATATTTCCACATTATCTATGATAATTGTGCTATCTTTGGGTGATTCTGACATGGGCGCTAAGTCCTGAGGACCTATCATTGTTACATTAGTGAGCTCTACCACTTTATCTTCCTTAATGGGTGCATGAGTGATGGGCACAGTGGGTGGTTTGATCTATTGCTCCAATAACACCTTTTCAAAGGCCTTCTCTATTTCCTTCATAATTAACTCATAATCTTTATTGATGATGTGAAGAGTCTTCATTTTAGTTCTTAGGTGCAGCTTCACAAAATTCAATATCAGTTTCTCTTCTTCTTTAGAACATACAAGCAGAGTATCTTCTAATACCTTTTCTCCTATTCTTTGATCTTCCTCATTAGCTTGTCTCTTCAGATGTTCTAAAATATCCCATACATTATCTGGAATTTCCTATTTTTAACTCAAGAGCTTCCTTTCTAAATTTTATCATATGTTCGATAATCATATCATGAATTTCTATCTTATCAATCTCACTATATGATTCATAATGCTTCCCTACCTTATCAATTCTACCGTCATCAATAATTCCAGAGCTCAAAACTTTAAGGCTAGGCCTGAATCCTACCTTAGGAGGTGCTTGAATGTTTTTCCTACTCCTTAATTCTCATTAGGATGGATGACTGGTGCTAGCTTCTTTCTATCTCTTGAATAAAGGCTTATACTCTGGAGGAATATCTTTGGGCGCAGAAGGAGTACTATCTTCCTTAACCTTCTGACTGTCATCTTTCTTAATTTTTATCTTCTTTACCTTGGGATCTTCTTGTTCTTCTACTGTGCTCTTCAATTCTAGGGAAATCTTCTCATCCCTTTCTTTATCAAGGTCTTCTTGTGATACACCATGTATTCTTAGGATCTCTGATGTGACCTTTTCAACCTTTCTCGTTGTTACAACATTGTTTAGCTTAACATCAACTTCTCTAGTCTTCTCTTCATAGGTTCCCCACCTAGGTTCATTGAAATCCTTTGGGGTTGATAGCAGTACTTGTGCATAAGCTTCAAGAAGTTGTTCTTCAACTTCATACCCAAGTGGATGAATCCACTTAGTTCTAGGTTCCACAACTTCCATACATGTAGTATCAATCTCCACCATGAAGCATATTGTATCTTTATACTTCTCTACAATACTCTCAGGAATCTTGTACCTCATCTGCATCTTTGGTCTAAAGGTCTTCAATTCCAAAGTAATGTAATCTTTAAGTGTGCTTTTTGTGGTTGCCTTGTTTGATATCTAAGGCATGATTGGAATGGACTTGTCTAGATACAAGTCTGACACTTTACAAACTATGTGAAGGTACATATAGATGATTAGGGACCCAAACCTAAATACCTTAGTCTTATCATGTTTGATGGCTTTGATATTGTCTATCAACTATGCATGCAAGATCTCACAAAAGTTGAACTCTCCATCTTCTTGCACAAGAAAAATGGCTACTAGAATAGTGCATGTAGACACACTATTCACCCTGCTGGTGTGATAAAATTTATAACCCAATATCATTGATATCAACTTGATGTCTAGTTGCTCTATAGGCTCAATGGTCATGTTGTGCTTATCACTTCTAGATTTACACACTTGCTCCACCATTTTCCTAACATTCTTACCCATAGGAAGGATGGTGTCTATCTTAGAAAGGCCTGTCATCTCATGAATTAGGTCTCCTATTATTCTTACTGGTACATCTCCAATCCAATACAAGTCATCATGGATTCTTCTCAACAATATTTTAATCCATTTAGTTTCATAGAATTCATATGCCATGTCATACTCAACAGTGGGGTGATCATTCCATTTGGTGTATTCATCCATGAACATTTTTTCTAGTTTCAACATTGTGTCCATGTGTACCCTTAACCTATCCAGTCCAATAGGTTCCTTCTTACAATAGATGTAAGCCCTTATGTCTTCTACATGCATGAAGCCCATCGACGTACTGGAGAATGCTTCCTCTAAATCATCTAGGGTTGATTTAAATGAGTGCCTCTTGAAAACATACCTCTTCTTCTCAGCAACATCAAAAACAATAGGAGTGGCCATGACTTACTTGATATTCTCTTTCCAAATGATCTCTGAGATATTCTGATAGCTTCCAAATTGGCGCAACGAGCTAGGGTTTCTTGCAACTGATCAAATGCACTGCAATTACTGATAGCTCAATCTCCAAATATTCAAAACAACTTCCAAGGCTCAATTTGCTCTCCAATCACTTTGAATATGAATGCAATGAGTGAACAAACAACTTTCCGTGTACTTAAAGTAAGAAATTCGCCATTAATACAACTCGTGTAAACTAGGCTATCACTTCAAATTTTCAAACTTGAGTTCCACTAACAATCATGATGTGTTCTCTTACATAAAGGTTTCTATACAATCCAAAAGCTTAAGTCCAAAGGTACATACTCTGAGGATGAGTATACCAGCCACGCAAGGGTCTAGCACTAAATTAGCTCCCCCTATGACTCTGAGGGCCATTTATGTAGATGTAGAGGGTGTGTCCACTTGGGATGCATCCAATACAATCTCAACATCATTATCCTTCTTTCCTTCTGACCAAATGAAGCTCTCATCTTTTGAGGCCTTCACAAACTTGACTTCTTCTTCAGGATCCAAAACTAGTTCTTCAGTCTTTTTAGGGCTTTCCTGACCTTGCATCCTTGATCTACAAAACTTTGAGATATGTCTAGCCTTGTTACAAGTGTGACAAATCACTGGAGGTCTATTATTCCTCAGTGCATTGACATGAGTCACCATTCTGCATGTTCTGGCTGAGTGACCATTATAGTTACATATCTGACATGTAACATTCTGAGAACTTCTAACATTTATCTGATTTTGATTTCTTTGATCATACTGAATCCTACTCTTCTTACTAGTTTTGCAATTTATTTCTCTATGACCAAATCTATTACATGTATAACAATAACCATTAAAAGGTTTTACCTATGTACAGTTCCTTTCAATGTGTCCATGCTTGTTACATGCAAAATAGGTGCATTCTACTGGCTTGCACTCATTCCTAGGAGGACCACCATTATCTTTGGTTTGATCTTCAGACTTATCATTATCAATAGAGTTCTTTTGTGAATCCTTTCTTGCTTGCATACTATCAATATGATTTTTTGCTTCATTATATCCAATACAGTTAGTGTCTCCTTTGATTCTTCTTGCATACAACTGTGATTCTACCAATTCAGCACTGGTGTGTAATTTGGCTATATGATCCTTTGAATTTTTCAATTCAGACTCCAAGATTTCTTTGTTGTTTCTTAGCTCCAAGATTTCCATGTTTTCTTGCCTTAGTTCTTCATTCGGCTAAAGGTTATCTTTGATCTAATCATCACAGACTTCCTAATTATTAGTCAACTTATCATCAAACTCTTCAAGTTGTTCTTTCAAGGACTTATTTTCTTCATTCAGCTTCTTGATTTTTTCTTCAAGATCATTGCTAGAGCATCCTTTCAAATACTTTCTTAGTCTCTTGATAACTAATTGAGCATCACTAACTTTTTCTTTTAGTTCTTCACTTTCTTTTTCTGAATTGCCTAGGTCTTCAAGAGCTGCTTCAATATTCTTCTTTAGATGTTTCATTTTCACTTTGTCCATGATCTCCTCAAGTGGTTAAATTTTTTACTGAGGACCAGAGCTCTGATACCAATTGTCAGGAATGGGAACACTATGAAGGGGGGGGTGAATCTTTATTCATTATATTTTAAATTTTTAGTTTAATCTAAATACTAAATTATAAATGCTTAAGTACTGGATTAAACATTCACATAAACATGAAACATGAAATCAACACATGACACCAATATGGTTACGGAGAAACCCAAATAGGTAAAAACCCCGGTGGGACTTGATACCCACTAATAATCTGCACTAGTGTTTTGTGATCCTTGTTAGAAGATCCTTTACCCTGCTAGGAGTAGCTTTACAATGCTTTTAGTACAGTAGACCTTGTTAAGGGTCAAACCTTGTTAGGAGTCTTTTACAATGATTCCTATTAGGGGAGTGGACTCACTGTCCAAGAGCTCACTGCTCAAATGATGAAGGCTACAACCTTCTGAATTAGATACACACTATATCTATAGGTGAACTGTCATTGCGACACTGCTTATTAGATCAGTTCCTTTGGTGCGCTGATGCTTTGACCTCTTGCAAAGCTCTAATACATCATATTCTCTCTTCACATACCTCTTCTTTGCTTCTCACAACTTTATTTCCACTTCTATACTAAATACAATGGGCGCACCTTATATTTATGTGCTCATACCAATTATACAATTAGGTTGGCCCTATAACTAATTACAAATAATGCTTCCAAATGAATTGGCTTAAACATGAATATAATTATACATATACATATGTTGGAAACCTAAATAAAATGAGTGCATAGCCTCTAAAACATTAATTTACAATCACAAACCAAAATAGTCATTGTCGGCACTATGCTTTGTTCTCTGCTGGAACACATTGGTTGTGCAACGTCAACTAACTGTAACTTTCACATCTTTGCATATCTACTTATGCGCTCTTAGACTAAGCATAAGTATAGTCTAACAACCTTAAAGTATAGGATGTGTACCATAATTCATTCGTACAAATGGGTGCAGGTGCTTTGAGCTATAGGAACTCTATATGTTGTCCAGTCTTCAACACTTAACTGATTTCTGATCTTTACACTTAGTGCGCTGACTCCAAACTGCTATATGACTTTGTTGCCATATTGGCAACACTATATCTAGTCATATACTTTAGTATAGAAAACTTGCCAACATGCAAATATACAATGGATCAATCCTTATAGAAGGAGATCAAAAAACTAAAAGGGAAACCCTAATAGGTAAATAGGCATTTAATAATTAGATTTAATTATTAAATGACTAATGCAAGCACATAAAGGGAAATTTTAAGAAGTAGTAAAGTTAATTTAATCATTGTAATTAAATTAATTCTCTACTCTAAAAAAATATTGTTAAGGGGAGTATCAATTTTTGGAGAATGTTTGGGGAAATAAGTAGTTATGCAAGATCCACATTTTGTATGGCCACAATTTTGAAATTTAGGTTTTTGGGACTTAGCCAATTTTCCCATATGTTGCCACCAATGGAAAAGGGGGAGATGTTGGAAATTTGGCTGAGTTGACTACATAGATGTTGTCATTATGGAAACATATGATCCACATGAAGATCGCACAGGTCAGTGAGCAAGTATGACAGAGCACATTGCAAATTTGTCTGTGTGAGACAGTGTTTTACCAGTGAACCTAGACACAATTTTTATTTGCGACATTGATTAGAGTAAGTTCAGTGCTTGCGCACTTGAAAATAGAATCTATGATGACTATTGATCACCCATCTTAGAGCAAAAGTTAGTACGACATGTACGGAAGAAGTTATGATGGTTTTACCAAAGACAGTGTGAAGCCGACAGGACAAAATATGAAGACAAAACTAGTAAAGAGTTAAGGGATTATTTTTTTTATCAAAATAATGACTTAACAATATAAAGGGATGACATCCTACATGTTAAATCTTGGATAAAGCTATTGATATAAATAGCAGTAGTAGTAGTATTATTTGAGAAAGAAAGAAAAGAGATATGATGCGAAGTATATGAAGCATATGTAATAGTGATAGTGAAAGAGAAACAAAGTAATATTGATGCAAGAAGTATAATGTTATGTACCTTAACCTATTTTGTAATCAGTGTATATTGTACATTACTTGTTTGGGTAGTGGGCTCATCTGGTAATCACATTTTGTACTACAACTCCTAACAGGGTTGAGGCTTCTAACAAGGCCTATAGTCCCTTAATTAGGACTGATACACTATATGCTTGTAATAGACTCCTAATAGGGTCAACATCCTTAACAAGATACTTTTGATTAGTGGATCTTTATGGGTACCATCCCCACCAAGGTTTTCCCTTGGCCAGGGTTTCCTCAAGAACAAATACTGTGTTATGAGTTCTTTATTGTTATGCATGTTGTTTAGCTTCTTATGTTATGCATGTATAAAGATAATCTGTTATATCCATAATTGGGAAAAAGATAAAGTTTGTAGATTACTGATTCACCCCCTCTCTTAGTATTCCCTATTTCTAACAATTGGTATCAGAACCAAGTTACTCAAAAAAGAATCATTCAAGGAAAGCTTAGTAGCTTGAGTAAGATCTCTATGGATATGGATCAACTAGAGAAGAATCTTGAAGAAGCTCTTGAATAGATTAACTTGCTTACTATTGAAAAAGATACTTTGAAAAGAAAGTATGATGATGTGTAGAACCTCATTGAGAAACTAAAAAACAAATGGAAGATCTGAGATCTGAAAAGGAATCTGAAGTTTTTATTGAAGATTGTGATGACAATGTGGAAAAAGAAAATGAGATCCTTAAGCATGAATTGAAGATAGAAAATTTGAAGCTTAGTTTGAAAAATGGAAATGGCAAGAATGAAGCAAATATAAAATCTGAAAATGAAAGTCTAAAGACTAAAAAAAGAAGGACTAAAATCTAAACTTTCTAAAGTAACATCTGAACTTGAGAAAGTCAATTTGCAGTATGATGAACTTGAGAAATACAATAAGATTGTGAAAGGTGAACTGACTCAATCCAAACAACAACTTGAAAGGCTATATTTAACTAGTGAGAAGATTGATGAACACATATCTTATCAAAAACCATTCTATGATAAGACTAGTCTTGGATTGAACACTTTCAAAAGAAAATGATGAAGGCAAGGAACCAGATCTGAAGATATCTGAAAGCATGGATGAGAAGAAGCCTGATGAGATCAACAAATTTGAATATACACCTAAAGAATAAGAATCACCGAAGAAAGAGGAATCACCCAAAGGTATGCAAAGAGAATTCAAAGGTAGATGTTTTTCTTGTAATACTATTGGTCATATGAAGAGAGATTGCACAGGTAAACAATTTAAACCTCTTAATGGTTATTGTTAAAATTGTCATGGTTTTGGACATAGAGCTATTGATTGTAGGAAACCTAAATTTATTGAGAATAATAATGGTAGTATAATGTGTAGGAATACTAACAATGCAGATAAGAAACCTACTGAAGATATGAACAGAAGAAGTGTAGTATGTTATAGATGCAACAAGGTTGGACACATTGCTAGAAACTGTAGATCACAAATCAATCAACTTGGACCAAGATATGGAAACAATGGAATTGTTTGTCAGATATGAAACAAGATTGGACATATAGCAAGGTTTTGCAGAATGAACAATAGATTTTTTCATCCTAATCCTAACCCTAGGAATCATGCAAGAAGAAATGAAGATGCTAGTAATAGTCAGAAAGGATGTTGTATTAACTTAGATGAAGTGAACTTTATCAAAAGAATAGATCAAGGAGACATATTCAACATTGAAGGTAATCAGGAAGGTGAAGTATTGAAAGGTAAGAATGAATCTTTACCTAACCTATCTCAAAGTACTTAATTCATGTAAATTACAGAAGAATAGGAACTTAGATTTAGTATAGAAGTAGATATATGATGAACTGAGTCTTGTAAAATTAATGCAAGGTAGTTTATGATGTTCTAATGCTATGGTTAAGAGCACAAAGAAAAATATTATGTTTTGCAAGATCGCAAGAAGTTTTATGTTTTGCAGGTTAGCAGAGACAACTTTTTGGAAAGAAGCGACAAAAAAATTGAATGTGATGCTAGATCCAAGTGAGATTGAATTAATAAAAGGTTATGATCAGTATTATTTGATCATCAAAGTGAATTCAAGTGTCAAGGAGATCAAAGAGTAGTGATAGAAAGTATTTTGCAAGGATTTGAAGAAGAATTTTGTGCCAAATCTACGCAAGCCCTAAAATCATGAAATTGAGGTATTTTACTTGACAAATCTTTGAATTAGTAAAGGCACTTGAAGAAATCATGGATGTTTCCTTAATACACAATGTCAGAGATAAGAATAGACCTAAATTGAAAAGGGAACTAGTAGAACCCTTGGAAGAAGACCCTAGGTTTGCATTATCATCCATACCAGATGCAGTATTACATTTAGAGAATGTCAAAAGTTATCTTGGATGAAAACTAGAGATAGTAAATGATAGTGATTTCACATATGAATATCATAAGATTTACAATTAGGATATGACACTGAAACAAGGTTTTGAATACTTGCAACATAATGAAATTGCCAAATATGGATTACAGTATGAATTTGATAATGAAGAATGCACTAAGATTATTTTGAGTAGAATTCATAATGGGAAGTTTTGGCTAGAAGATAGAGTGATAGATATTACAACTGATTTGATTCATGAAGTCGCTGGATTATCTAAGACTGGAGCTATTCCTTTTAATGAGAAAAATAGTCATTGACAACACAAATTCATCCTATAATGGTAGAGGAATTGTGATTAGCAAGATCAAACAAGATGATGTGAGATACTTATGCAAGATCCTAACTACTAAGTTTTGTGCTAATTCAAGAGAAGATGACATGGTAGCTAGAATGGTACATGCAGCTTATCTTATGTGTGTTGATAGGGTACTAGTTGATATGTGTGAAATTCTTAGAATTCAATTGTTTGAGAACTTGGAGAAGATCAAGAAAACTAAGTATACATAGTTTAGGTTCTCATCCTAATCACATATATGTTCTTTCATCTTTTGAGGAGATTTCCTTACACCATAGGAAATGATTGGAATGATGGACAAACTACAATGAAAAGGATTAATGTAGTATATAGAAGACATGTTATTGATAGTGTTAATGAGAGTGCAGTACTTATTATTAAGACATTTCAGAATATTGTGTCTAGCAAATCAAGGATCCCTAAGTCTCTTGTTGAAAAATATAAAGATGATATATGTTTTATGGTGGATACTGACCTTACCTATATTGAAGAAGTAGAGCCTAGAATAGAGTTCATAGACCCTCTTAGCTATGAAATATCTGAGGTAGAGACTGAAGAGTATGTTAGCAGAATATTGAAGTGTAAGTTGGACACTCAGTGTAATAGGTTTGGAACCTTTGAGGAGAACTTCAACTCTGCAAAGATTATAATTGAAGAGAAGCAGTCTAAGAAGAGAGTTGAGAGCACCATTAAGAAAATCTTAAAAGATACAAGAATGATAGAGAGAGAGTTTTTGGTAGCAAAGAAAAAAGCAGCAATAATCAGAGAGAGTGGACAAAAGGAAGTTTTGTCTATCCCTCCTTTATCATCAATTGCAATGCCATAGGAAGAACCACAAGTAAAGGTGAAAGTGGAAGTACCTAAGAAGGACATAGAAAGAAAGATGTCTACTAGATCCACTTCCTCCACACCAAGCAAAAGAGTTAAGGAAAGTGCTACTGGACTAGGAAAGAGGCATAAAACACTAGTGCAACCTATTCCAAGAAAGATTGTAGAGGTTAAAGATGATGTCACTACAAAGAAGAAAGCTTGGAAACCAAAAGTTGAAAAGCTTAATGAGCAGATTATTGAGAATGGTGACTTTGCAAGAATGAACAAATATTATGATCTTTATGATTATACTGATAGACTTAATCTAGAGAATGCAGTTGTGAAGCATATGATCTTGAGTGGAAAAAAGTTTGATACTATTCAAGGATAGATACCTAATGATCTATACAACAAACTTGTGAATAGGAAGAAGAGAGCATCAGAGGAAGAGACAGCTATTAGAGAAAAGCTTGTGAGGAAGCTTTGTGAAATAAGAGATGAAGCTCATTTCAATCAGATCATGAAAGCCCTAAGCACCCATCTAAGAACCAAAAGGAGAACAATTCAGATTATGGGAGGCAATTATGAAGAAGTAAATTTTGAGACAGAACAAGCAATTATCAATGTTATGGCAGAATATGTTGGAGAATCATCAGTTGCAGCAGAGCAAGCAGGTGAGAAAGTACAAGAGGACATTCCCTCTTCTCTAGCTATTAATATTGAAGATGAAACAATGAATGTAGAAGGTACACAAATCACCTTGGCTATTGATGAAAATGTATTCAAGAATTTGGAGAACATTGTTCACAATTTGGCCTTTGAAGAACAAGAAGCTTCAAAAGAAGAAGAGATGATAGAGACCACTATTGTGGAACCACTAGTTACAGAAGAAAAAATTCACATTCCCACCAAAGAAGCTATCAGTCTTACTCCTGAGACTGGAAATAAGACTCAAATTGGATCTATGATTGAGCATTTGGGAAAAGAAGTAGATGATGATGATCAGTTGGAACTGATTACATCCTTGAACAAAATAATTGGTAAGAATAATAAGGTGAAGAGTCTTGAAGGGTGTCTGAAGGAAATAGCTGAGAAGTTACAAAGTACTGTGACTACAAAAATTTCAAAAGCAGACCCTATGGAGAAGGCAAAGAAGGTAATGAGCACCTTTGATAATGAATTCACAAACCTAGCTGATATTGCAAAAGTAAAAGCACAAGAAAACTATGAGGCTATAATGCTTTTGAACATCAATCAGTATATCAACAATGATATCAATACTCTTGATATTTGTATCAAGGATTTGAGGAAGCACTTGGAAATGGGAAAATATTTGTACATACAGTGTACAAAATTAGAAACTTTGACAACTGAGGAAGATCAGAAGATAAAGTTGAAGGAAGCAAATATTCTGAATGAAACAAACCTTCTGTCTAACCCCAATGTGAAGGTTTGTAATGTTGAGAAGAAAGTTAGAAAACTGTATGATGAAATCAGAGCTATACAAGATGAGAAAGATAGGAAATTGAGAAGATACACTCTTTTGAGAGAGCATGCTTCTATGAAGTTGAGCATAATTGAAGAAAATTTGGAAGAATGTCTTTTACCAAAGACATCTTTTCAAAAATTTAACTTTGAAAACCTCCAAGCATGTGAAATTGCTTCTTATGGACTGAGCGCACTACTTAATGTGGCAGATTCTATTGAGAAATCATGGGAGAAGGAGATAGAATCCATGAAGACAAATTTTTCAGATTATGTTGCAAGCCTACTGGCTTTGAAATAAATAAATTGAAGTATAACTTTTTTTGTGATACAATTTTGTGACCCTCCCTACCTTATTTTGTCATTGTTGTCAAAGGGGGAGAGATATATAGAAGAAAATTGATAGTATATGATAAGGGTTGTTACTCTTAGGGGGAGTACTATATTAGAGGCAATAAGTTTTGAGGAGTTATAAGGATAGTATGTATTTTATACTATGGCCACAGTTTTGAACAATTTTGAGAATTTGAGTTGTACACTTAGCCAATTTTCTCATATGTTGCCACCAATGACAAAGGGGGAGATTGTTGGCAATTTGGCTGAGTTGATTACATAGATGTTTTCATTATGGCAACATATGATCCACATGAAGATATCACAGGTCAAAGAGCAAGTATGACAGAGTGCATTGCAAATTTGTCTAAGTGTGAGAGAGTGTTTTACTAGTGAACCTAGACATAGTTTTTGTTTGTGACATTGACTGGAGTAAGTTCAATGTTTTCACACTTGAACATAGTCTCTATGATGACTATTGATCACCCATCTTAGAGTGCAAGTTAGTACGGAATGTACAGAAGAAGTTATGATAGTTTTACCGAAGACAGTGTGAAGCCAACATGATAAAATATGAAGACAGAACTAGTAAAGAGTTAAGGGATTATTTTGTTTATCAAAATAATGACTTAAAAACATAAGGGGATGACATCCTAGATTTTAAATCTTGGATAAAGCTATTGATATAAATAGCAGCAGTAGCAGTATTATTTGAGAAAGAAAGAAAAGTGATATGATGCGAAGTATATGAAGCATATGTAATAGCGATAGTGAAAGAGTAGCGAAGTAATATTGATGCAAGACCAATATAACTTCCATAAGAGATTGGAAAGACAATTTCATTAAGATGAAAGAATGATATTATTGATCATGGACATGATTAAAATGTACATAATAGGCCTCCTTATATAGGAAAGGCAATAAGAGACAATGATAAGGAGATGATAAGCTATCACCTATAGTAGGTGTAATCACGTGTCCACCAAATGTGGATCATCCTCCATTATGAAATAAAGTATGTGCAATGGATTAGGATGATAATGTGATAAGAGCACAAAAGGTGGATCTCACACACAAAGAGGTATGTGATGACAACTATCACACCTAAAGTGGAATTTCTCCTACACCATGTGCTTAATAGATGTGCACACTCCAAGGTGTCTCAATCAAAAACTACTATGCAATGCATTAACCTAAGTAAGATTAAGTAAAGTGTAATTAGGAATATTTAGTTACACCAACACCCCCCCTAAAGTGCAACTTAGGGGAATGCACTTCAACTCACAATGCAAGATGGGTCCCAACAACTAGGCCATGTTAGGTACCCATGTACAAAATGCAATACATGAAATGCATAACTCTCATAAAGTTGAGAAAGAGGGAAAACCTCATGGGAAAAACCCTCCCCAAAAAAGAGATAAGAAAACAAGATGCATGGATGGATGGAGTGCTCAAGACCCCCCAAGAACTACATACATCATGTATATACAAATAATTACCCCCCCATAAGAATGATAGTTGGAGACATGATATACCTCCCATAATGAAGAATCTCCTACAAAAATGGTGAGTGCTTGAAGGCAAGGTATATTCCAATGACTACAAACAACATTTCTCCCCTTGGGAAGAAGATATACCAAGTACAAATGTAGGTGTGGTTCCCATTCTGGATAGGAACTAGGAAGTGGAATCCAAATGAAGTATGATGATGATGCCATGAACCAATCCATATCCAAATGAAAGAAGGAAGAAGGTCTCCAAATATGCATCTTTGAAGACTGAATAGGCCTCTCCAATCTCAAAGAATCTATCACATCATGTGACAAACCAAGTGAAGAAGAATCAAGAATGTCAATCTCCAAAGAATGTGAAGAAGTATCTCCAACTATGATGAAACTATCATTAAAGATAAGAGAAACCCCCTCAAGTATGTCTCCCAAATTTGAAATATGAGACTCCACAAATAATGAACCAATATCTGACAAGTAAGAATCCCAATCAGGAAGAAAAATAGATATCTCTTGCAATGAATCACTAGAATCACCAACAAGAGATGATTGTGTGATCTCAACTAGAGAAGTAGGAGCTACAGGAGGAGTCACTAGATCATCCTCACTCTCAATTGCTGAAAATTCTTCAATTGCATCTAAAGTATAATCATCATAGGGAATATTATCAGCATCATCAAGAGGAATGAGGCAATCTGAAGCAAGATCATCTAGGAAGTGAGGAACATGTGGATCACCAAAAATCTCCCAAATGATTGTCCAAATTATGTGTGGACATTGAACACCTCTAAATTTGGGGTAGATGTCATAGAAGAGACACAAATTGATGCTACCAATAATAAAATTTATAATATGAGTATTCTTTTCTCCCCAAACATATTGCTTCCCCTGTGACTTTGGCTCAGGAATGATTCCATAAAGATGAGGCAAGAGATTAAGCCATCTACAATGTGTGATGATTCCTTTTGCCCATGACTCATAATTATCCTTAGTCAAAAGTACTACTACAAAATGTGTTTCATAACCGATGATTACATTAATGATACACTTCTCTCATTACAAATTGAGATCAACAAATTATTACACTCCAAAATCAGGCTATAATAGACTAGGATCATTATGCAAAAGACCAAGCTAAGGCTTATGCATTACAAATGAAAAAACTAAGCCAATTTTTGAAAGTACAATTTTTGGTCATAGTCACTAAAATTTGATTCTAGATCTGGAAAATACAGAAAAAATTATGCACTTTCAAAAAAAATTGCACCTAAAAAGGAGTTCATATGAGCTCAAATGAGGCCTTAGAAATTGCAAAAATTGAGATTTGTGATTTTCAGAAAATTTTAGGAATAGAGATTAGAAACCACCTGAACCATTATGTTGATCATAAAATTCTACCACAAAACAAAAAAAATTGCTCGAAAAAAGGAGTCTAGATGACTGAGATATCACTGTTTGAAAATCGCCTCTGAAATTATTTTTTCTAAATCGCTGCCACCCGCACTTCCAAAATTCAAATAGCTCTAAATTTGGCCTTAGGTGTCCAATTTAGATGAAATAAAATTTGATTTAGGGGTTTTTAGACCTCCTTAATATAATGCCAACCTCTGATTTGCACCAGCAAGCACCAATATTGACCTACAATAAAAAAAGCCACAAAATACAAAACCCCAAATTTTCTCCAAATAGACTATGCAATGGTGATGTCCAAATACCTTTATTCTACACCCACAATTGAATCAAGCCAAGATTGCACTTATTGAGAAGAGGTCTTCACACCTTGAGAGCTTTGATATCATGTTAGAGTTTTAGGTGACTCTACAACACCCCTAGGATCAAATGCAAGACCAAGATAACTTCCACAAGAGATTGGCAAGACAATTGCATTAAGATGCAAGAATGATATTATTGATCATGGACATGATTAAAATGTACATAATGGGCCTCCTTATATAGGAAAGGAAATAAGAGACAATGATAAGGAGATGATAAGCTATCACCTATGCTAGGTGTAATCACATGTCCACCAAATGTGGATCATCGTCCATTATGCAATAAAGTATGTGCAATGGATTAGGATGATAATGTGATAAGAGCATGAAAGGTGGATCTCACACACAAAGAGGTATGTGATGAAAACTATCACACCTAAAGTGAAATTTTTCCTACACCATGTGCTTAATAGATGTGCACACTCCTAGGTGTCTCAATCACAAACTACTATGCAATGCATTAACCTAAGTAAGATTAAGTAAAGTTTAATTAGGAATATTTAATTACACCAATAGATATAAATAGAAGTAGTAGCAGTATTATTTGAGAAAGAAAGAAAAGTGATATGATGCAAAGTATATGAAGCATATGTAATAGTGATAGTGAAAGAGCATCAAAGTAATATTGATGCAAACAGTATAAGGTTATGTACCTTAACCTATTTTGTAATCAGTGTATATTGTACATTACTTGTTTGGGTAGTGGGCTCATCTGGTAATCACATTTTGTAATACAACTCCTAATAGGGTTGAGGCTTCTAACAAGGCCTATAGTCCCTTAATCAAGACTGATACACTATATGCTTGTAATAGACTCCTAACATGGTCAACATCCTTAACAGGATACTTTTGATTAGTGGATCTTTGTGGGTACCATCTCCACTGGGGTTTTCCCTTGGCCAGGGTTTCCTTGAGAACAAATAATGTGTTATGAGTTCTTTATTGTTATGCATGTTGTTTAGCTTCTTATGTTATGCATGTATAAAGATAATCTGTTATATCCATAATTGGGCAAAAGATAAAGCTTGTAGAATATTGATTCACCCCCCTCTCAGTATTCCCTATTTCTAATAGGAGATTATTGGAAATTTGGCTAAGTAGGATATCAGAACGTTGTAATTATGGAAACATATACTCAACATGAAGATAGCATAATCAAAGGAAGTAGTCTTGTATGAGCGCATTAGAAAATTGTCTAAGTACAGTAATATTTACCAGTCTAATCGGAGATAGTTTTGATTAGCTATGTTCACAGAAGAATGTTCAATGCATGCACACTTGAACATGGATAATTCTATGTATATTAAAGCCACATATGAGAGTGCAAGTCTGTACGCCATGTACCTAAGAAGATATTAAAGATTTACAGAGATAGTGTTGAGCTGACTTGAACAAAGCAGAAGACAAAATATGATCACATTGAGTTAAGGGATTATTTTGTTTATCAAAATAATGACTTAACCATGTAGGGACAACATCCTATATGTTAACCCTAAGGCAGAATGAATTAATTTTATAATTTGAGAAGAGTATATGTATTGTAAGCCGATTGGGAGTTATTTATAGTAATAACTTGTATATATGTAAGAATTATGTAATGTGAAAAGGACACAAGTTACATATAGTGATTGTAATAAGTTGATATATGATGTGAAGTTGTATATTGTAAGAAGAAAGAAAGTAATAGCTGTATGTGAAAGCGAAGAGTCTACAAAGCTAAATCAGAATAGGAAAGCTATTTGATAGTAGAAAAGGTTTTGTATTTTACCTTTGTATCAAAAGCTGATATTGTATATTGTATGTTTGGATAGTGAGCTCATCTTGCAAACATTTGTTTTGTAATAGCAACTCCTAACAGGGTTGAGGCTTCTAACAAGGCCTAAGGTCCTTTAATCGGGATAGAGACATTATATGTATGTAACAGGCTCCTAACAGGGTCAACATCCTTAACCAGATATCTTTTGATTAGGGGATCAGTTGTGGGTATCATCCCCACTAGGGTTTTCCATTGGCTAGGGTTTCCTTGAGAACAAACATGGTGTTATAAGTTCATTTTCATTATTGCTATGCTTGTTATTTAGTTTACTAAGTTTAGTTTCTTATGCAAGATTCTAGTTAATTTGTTATATCCATAATTGGGCAAAAGTAAAAGTTTGTGAAATACTGATTCACCCCCCCTCTTAGTATTTCCTATTTCTAACAATATTCAGGCACATCTACATTGTATACATCTATTATCCATTATCATTTAATTATTATTGAATTATTCATTTGATCATATTATCTTGTGTCTCTTTTTTGTGCTATCTCTTGAGCTTCTAGATCTTGGCATCACATTCATTGTCTTAGACAAATTATTATAGAAAGCACTTTTTTTCTCAAAAAAATACCTTTGAACGAAGGTGATTGGAATTTTTGTCTCTCAACCTATATGCTAATTTATAATGTTCCACAAGTGATATATGTTATAGGAGGTCTGCCAAGTTTTCTTTTGTAATGAGCACTAACATAATTTATTAATTAAAGTCCCCTACATCTAAAAGTTACTTTCCAGTCACCTCCAAATATTATCATAATATTTATAGCCTATGGTGATCATTTTTCTAGAATCTCATTAAAGGAAATAAATGTCAAATTATTATCTACCAAAATTTATATTAATGTCATTTTATGGATATAAAACATCAAGCTACATATAAGAAGAATAATTTAGTAGATAATTTATGGAGGTTTTGGCGGGCCACAAAGTGCCACATCTGTTTGACCATATGGAATACAGATTTCTAAAGAAAGCTTACCGTTCCCTTCTAATTATTCATTGTATACCAACTCAAAGCACAAAATATTCAAATTATATTCTATAATGTCAAATTTAAAGGTAATTTCCCTAATTCAAATTTTATATCATTAGATATCAATATATATAGGTCTAAGAGTTCTCACTTACTATTTCAAGTTACATTGAGGGGTGTAACTTTATACTAGCAATAGGTTATATAGGAATTTTATTGGCACTTGGTATTTTCATTGATGTCAACCCTCTACTTGTGATATTAGGGTTGTGAGACCTTGAGATGTGATGGTGTCATTGGTGATTATGATGGAGCTAAGAGCTTTCTAATATGTGTAATGATTGTGATTATGAGACTATGGTATGAGATGTGTCATTGATGATTAAAATAGCATCCCTTTGGTGACATAATTTTGGAGTGATATGGGATGTATACTAGATATATGTTTATTCTAGTCTTAATAAATTGTAGATGGCTAATAGTAGTCACCAGGTAGTGTACTAATGCCACACAACATAAATTGGAAACCTTATAAAATAAAAAGTTAGAAGGAATAGAAGAATTTCACCCAACTAAGAAATAACATGATCAAATCATAGGATAAATAAAGAAAGTAGTGGAACATGAGAAAAGAAAGAAAAAGGAACAAATTGGTTTTTTATCAAAATAGGAGGTAGAAATACTAAAATAAATATTACAAATGGTGGGACATTATGACTTAGTAAGAACCAAAATTAAAGAAAATGATGGGATATTATTTAAAAAATTAAAGAAGATCAATAATTATAGGAACAAGACAACCCTACCACAATTTAGAACACATAGAGAAAATAGTAAGTACCAAAAAACTAAACCAATAATGATTGACCTAGAGAGTTTCCAAAGAAATATTTTATAGATAATGGTTGATTTGGGGGAAAATCTAAATTTAATCCCCAAAAGGATATGGGAATACTTGGAAAGACCAAAACTTATTCCAACTCCCTACTACATCAATGTAGCAAATGGAGCTAGCATGAAATCTTTAGGCACCTAGAGACATGTAGGAGTGGGAATCAAAGGAGATAAAACAAATTGCTGAGTTTGACTTTAACGTTATAACAGTCAAGGAGACCTTTGGTTATTTTGTTGCACTCTAGGATTAAGAAATTTTTTAGACTCTCATGGAGTAATAGATGTCAAAAAAGAAGAAATGTCATTTATGGATGATAGGAGACTAGTACATATCATCTTAGGTAAAATCCTAGAGGACTCATATCTGAAAGAGGTGAATTCAAAGGATTATAATGCTAAAGATAAAACATCAATACCATAACTAAGCTACCTAAAACCAAAACACTAAAAGAGTCTAATTCAAAAGGAGAACTAGAAATAAGTGACACCAATAGAAGCACATTCAATAAGATTTCTTTGAATGCCTATAGATGCTAGATGAAAAATAAAAAATATACACTAAGGATATTTTTCTCAAGAAGAGCATTCATGGTCAAAAAGTTGCCAAAAGAAGACTTAATCCCATTGCATAATACTTATGACAGCTTAGGAAGCAATAAGGAGATACTAATAAGACAAATTACAATGTACATCAAATATCAAGGGAAATATCACATATTATGCTTCTCAAGTATTCTAGATGAAGAGATTTACTTTAGTACATCTCACAAATAGAACATTTTTTAATAAATGAAGGTTGTGAAACTTGTAATCCTTCAACATACATTAACCTATAGTAACATAAGTAAGTCTAATCCCCACATGAAGATCCTCACTTGATGGTAAGCCATTAAAATATTAATAAAAGCAAGATTCTGAACGTAAAATGGAGAATACTTGAACATAACCATATATGAGGGAGCTATCCACTGTAACATTACCTAGACATGTATATATATAACTGGAAAGAAAACTATAAGTATGATGAGAGATTGTACAATTATCTATTTTATAGGACATTATCATTGATAGCTCATATATGGTATATTAACTAGGAGAGAAGAGGAAAAACAAAATCTTGGGATGAATTAACAATAGACTTACTGTAAACCTTCTCCTTTTAACAAAGATTCACACATTCAAAGCACATTAGTCAAAATAAAGGAGATCATAGTTTAATGGCCAACCAAAATTAAAAAACAATAGTACCACAACCATCATCACCACCACCTTTAAGGAGGATGGAATATGGAGGTATATTAAATGGTTAGACTTGGAATCAACTAGAACAAGCAAATAAATGGTGTGGTATAACAAGAAGATTATGAAAGACAAGATCTAAAAATGGAAATAGAGCTCAAGGAGACTAGGCATTTTGGATTCTAAACAAGCATAAGCTTCATGGTTAGGTAGAAAAGCACTTGAGCTAATTTATTGTCTCTTGAGCTTGGTGATGACTAATGGGGTTGATGGCAATGGTGTATTTCATATTGGGTTATTATATTTCATATTTATATTAATTAAATTTTAGACATTTATTTATTCAAGTTTTATAGTTTGAATGAGAATATTGATACTAAATTCCAAGATCGTGATCCCATGAGTCAAACCTTAAGTGGATCCAGATAAATATTCACATAAAAAGAGATATTTGAAAAAAAATTATAAGTGTGTATAAAGGTGGGGAGAGGCTTGAAGGTGGATAGATATATTTGTATTTGTGATAATAAGAAATTTCTAACTTTATTGAATTTAAATGAGATTGTGTATAAAATTGAGTGTATATACAATTATAAATAATTAAATATTTTAAATTATACAAGTGTATATATTGTGAGATTGTCAAATCCCAAAATAGACATTTTCGATGTTTATGTTCAAAACATGAAAATGGAATAGGGATTTGTTAATTCCCATTAACCCCCAAAACCAGCATTTGAATCTTCCATCTAAATAGGTGGAATTGAAAAATCAATTCCAATTCTACTTAAATGAGAATTGGGGGTAAAGCAAAATTTATAATATTTTGAAATCCATATGCAAACAACATTTTCCATCTTCTCATTATGAATTCAACCAAAAGGTTCCAGCCATATTCTAAAAACCATTTTCCAAATTTAAAACTTTCAAAAATGTCAAATACTGAAATTTGACAATTCCCACGCTATTTAATCCAGACAACCAAACGGACTTAACTAATATTGCAATAATGAAGTTCATACTGTTCTTCATCAATTCTGTTTTAAAAATGCCAACTCAAAAACTCTGAGCAGGGATCTTCTATAATTTGTATTGAAGCCAAAGAAGGACACGTAACTGCGAATGATTTGTATAACCGTATAAGATCATGGAAATCTTAACTCAATCGTAAGCAAAGCTCACTTATGATACAAAATCAAACGTACATCAGATTAAAGGGAAACAAAACTGAATCCCATATATACACGATATCTCAGATCGGTTATGAAACCAGGTGGCGCGAGGCATAATGCAAAATCCTGCTTAACTTTCATTTTTCCGACTCCTTGGATGGCAGCAGATTGAAGTGTCTGGTTGTTGGAATCCGTGACTTTTAGATGGGAAATCCGCCAGAAAACCATTTGGCGCGCTATAAGTAACCAGAAAATTGTTCATAGTCCATCCCCAGTTTGGTGTGCGCTCAACCTGCAAGCTGAGCCAGCTGTTTATTCGCACATTCACTCGTTTTCCTCCCACATTTACAAACTTCCAATTGCATTCATGGCCTCCCCAAATGTGATCCCTCGGTCCTGGACTGACATAACCGTCCGGATGAAAAAACCGTTGCATTGGAGGAAGTCCATGATAAATTGGATCAATTGATAGCCAATATGCCGGTGCATTCTGCCAAAATGCCAAAAAGAAAAACCTATTGATTAATTTTTTTTTGTGTGTATGCAACACCAATTGTATCTGAACGGCGTTTGAAAAAATATATCGCTTAAAATTTTCGCTTTTCCTATAATATGATATCTTACGGAATTCAATTGTACTGTCCATGTGAAACTGCAAATCTCCTCCACAGTTAAGATTGTCTAAAAATCACAATATAGATTTAGTGTGAGAATAAGATAAGAAAGGATAACTCTATTTTAAAAGAATCGAAAAACAATTTGTAGGGGAAGATAAGTTGAATAGAATAGAACTGATCAAAACTGATCTGTTACTTAATTGATATATAAAGGTTATAGTAATTTTATAATCTGAAAACGTCAATGCTCTGATATTAATTTGAGAAATTAAAATCTCCAAAACAGGGCAGAGATACAGAGCTTGCAAATTAATTTTATAAACTATCTAGAGAACAAACAACAGCTGCTGCTGCAATATACTTTCTTCCACAAAATAGAACTGTTCAAACTCAAAAAATTCTCATACACTGACTGAACTAATTCTGAAAAACATTCTTTCCTTTTTGTGATGTCCTGTCCATTCGATTTCCCACACAGAAATTACCTACCACAATTAAATCCGCTGTCACAAATTTGACCATTAGGCTCCATTGCATTTACTCACTACTGTCACTTCTGAAATCCAAATTTCCAACATGATAATGAACTTTCCTATTCTCTTATCTGTCAAAAGATATTACTTTTAAATTTCTTATATACTTGATTATGATAATAACTATTTGTGAAAATACTGATATATTTACCTTCATGTAACAAATTAGTTATTATCTGCAGTTAAGTGACTCACTCTGATATTGTTCTAACCAGATAATCCTATGGCCCCTATAAAAAGGAGACGGGATAAATTCACCACTACGGTTGCTTATTTAAGAGCTAATGTTGCGCTGGATAATCTAATAAATGATATGATTGTTTTCCGATTTATCCGAGTTAATCTCCATATTTGAGCATAATTTGCAAATATGCTTTTTGAAAATGGGTAAACATCCACGCCTTCCAAGTTGGGCAAAAACTACAGAGAATCTGCATGTATACATTGTTTCATATTATTTTCTGATCAGTTATGTAACAATCTAATTTTTTAAAAAATTGTAGAGTGGTTAAGTTATAATTCTGTTATTAGATGTATTGTTGAATGTTTATATTACTTATTTCTAACTTCATTGATTAATAATTTAACTCAAAAATATTTAGATTTAAAAAAAAAAAATTAAATAAGTTGTTCTACAAATACCATTGGAACTATTCTGGAGCCATAGATTCTGAATAATCTCTTGAAAAATTATAGAAGTTTTGATTCAGATAATTATTAAAGAATTTTTTCTGGTTATTGTTAGATATCAAAGATTAAGCTGTAAAAACTTATGGTTTATATACAACCACCAGCCTTTTTCTTGTCCCCAAATGATAAGCTTGTTTACCGTCTATGGTTTACTTAGATGAAAACGGGAGGTTTCCATATAGATAACTCTTTATGCCTCCTATGAAAAAATTATCAATGTATCGAACTTGAGGATAAGTGTAGAATCAAACTATCAAACAGAAAGATTAAATGAAAACTACAGAAAGAGAAAGGTGGTCTCACCCGGCGGCTTTCCCTTATAGAAATATTAAAAGCTTCTATTAGACGAAGACTAGGCCTGAGAGCTTTTGGATCAATATAAACCTTCCCTTCCCACAATTCTCTTGTGTGTTTCTCCCACAAAGAATCCGACACAGCAACATCTTTCCACTCCTTCGACACAGCAATACATCTGCCCAAGGACTTCACGTCCAACCTTGAAAAAATATTCAGACTCAGATCAATACCCAAGTAAGAGCAAACATCCAAACTTGTCCGACAACCCATTCCTTCCCTTCTGTTACAAAACTATCCTCGTATCATTTCTCCTCCACTCAAACAGCAAAAGTCTCAAAATAGAAAATGGCTATTTGACACCTCATTCAGACCTAAAAGTAGATAAATAATATTTTTTATTGGAATTGACAAAACTTTTCCTTTAAGCTGTTGAACCGTTTGATATTAGAAAAAACCCAGCTCATTTCCTACCAGAGAAACTCCATTCTTAATCATAGCAGCCCTCGTAAGTTCATATATCATAGCAGCAAAAACTGTAGAAAACAAAACAAGATCTGATTCCCAACTATCAAATGGGATTATGCATGCCCATCAAATCCACAAAATATAAAAGAATTTATTTTAGCTGGGCTGATGAATATCCTTATTGTTTAAACCTAGGGGTTGACATTGTATTTGAATGTATACAGGAAAAATTAGTTATGCAACCATTCTGAAATGTGCGTGGGGAATGGCGGAGGAAAAGGCTGTAATCGAGGAGGACTAGCATTCTCAGATTATTTCTGCTTCCAATCACTTTCAACATTAATTGAACGTTCATCATTACTTTGAGTTTCTTTCGTGCGTACTTTTCGCAGGTACGATAGCATCGTCCTCCAAGGTTACCGGAAAGTATATATACGCAGTCGAACAACTCTTATTAATGAACTCGCTGCATGTTTAAGAGGAAACACGCCTCCTAAGCAAACTTGCACATTGTTGTTTTTGTTCTTGTTTTGATGAACATTGATGATAAGGCCGGCCAAGCGAGTCATAGTTGAATTGATTAACAGACTATTTGATATCTCAGACCCTTAATTACGTTTCTATCCCATCTTGATTTACTGTTTGGATGGTGCCAGATTTATTGGTGGAGGAACATTTCTATAATGGTTTACTCTTTTGCGCCCATTTCATCTATGCATCAGTATGTATGTCTGAATTTGCAAAGCTGAAACAACAAAACAATGGTAGTATATCTAACAAACTACAAGTTAAATACTAATTTCATTTATTCACAAGGTTTTAAAATTAAAATGGTGAAAATTGTATTTCCTATTAAAATAAAATTCATTTTGATTGGATGAGTTCTATATATATTATAAATTGATATAAAAGTGACCTTTTTAAATTTAAAGTTGTCATTTTATCTTTACACAATTTTATAAATTGATTTTACTTTTCATTTATCCAATTATCTATTTAGTGCAATTTTATGATATAAGTTGAATTTAAATACAAACTTGATTTCATGATATGAAATTTCTATGTTGAAATATGATATTAATTATAAAAAATTAATCATTATTTAATTTTAAAACGTTTCAATATAAAAAGTAAATTTAACAATGAACAAAACACCAAACAATAGATTGTGCAAGTTTGTACTATGTTTATAGAAAATGGTATAAGCCTTTTGCATGTAAATTATTCTCTTTATGATGGCCAAGGCTTTAGATTGTACACTACAAATAATCAAAATAAAATAAACATCAACATATCATATGTCAAGTGGCTTAAGCGGGTTCAATGATTCATGTATAGGGCATAATGCATACTACTACTTGCTAACTATAAATTATCTACTATTTTTAATTTTGAGAGATTCTTTTTGTCTACAAACATCTTATTTCAAAAGATATTTTAATTATAGAAAGTTATGAAACATATTGAAAAGTGGTTTATCTTATATAAAAATAATTAGGGTGGCTACAAGAAGTTGGGTCCCACTTTTGGACAAAAAGTGGAAGTGTTTTCTCTGTTTTTCAAAATTTCTGTCAATTGATGTCCAAATTTGAAGCACTTAAAGATTGAATCTTGAAAAATTTTAGTAATATAAAATTTAGTGCTCGGAATCTAGTTTTCAAATATGAAATTTATTTCAATACCCACATGGTATAAATTGAATTTTAGTATGCATATCTAAAAACCACTTTTTCAAAATGCTTGTTTCAAGACCACACCTCACGCGTGTACGGACACCCGAAAAAGGTACTTAAAACACTGAAGATTGATGAGAATATTTTATCTTATTTTTTTACTGAATAATTTTTTATTTATTAATTTTTAATTGACTATAAGTATATTTTTTAAACCTCTGGTGTATGGACACCATAATTTGATGATAACTTCACTTTTTTTCATTTTTTTTTTTTAAAATTGAAAAGAATTATATGTGGTTTGATGACATATAACTCATTTTTCAAAAAATTTAAAATTTAAAAAGTTATTAAAGTTTTAGTTAACCTTGGTATTTCAAGTTTAGGTACCACATTGGCTTAATAAATATTGTATAAATATTAAAATTCATCATATCACTATAAAATTTATATTTTTATAATCTGGACAATAAAAGCTAAAATGGGTTTTCGTTTTATCAAAAAATTTATTCAGGAAGTTGTCCTAAAAATTATGGCAAGGCAAAAATTTTACTCTGTAATGTCTTAGCCATTTTTTTGCAGGGTCAAGCATAAGCTTGGTGGGACCAAGCCCGTCCCGAACCAAAACCCAAGCCAAGAGGTAAGGTTCTCGCCCATAGATTTACAAATCGGGTGCCCATTATTTAAATTCAAATAAGGGGCACCCGTTTTTAGTATCAAAAAATGGGTGCCCGTTTTATGAAACTAAAAATGGGTGCCCGTTTCTTAAAGAGCCATTGCAATAAAAAAAACCAGACTATGGGCTTGATCTAATGATTGTGACTTTTTATTTTGTTTTCTATCGATTCACACCAGACAAAGAGAATATTTCTGCCAACATTCCTTTTGTTTGTCTTATTTTAAATCTGACATTCATAAAAGATTGTTTCAATTCAAATTTTGGTGCAAAAATGGGATCAAATCAACGTAGAAAGAGGTTAAAGAAGAATCTGACACCTAAGGAGATTGCAGAAAATAAAGAGGAGGCAAAATGACAATGAGAAAAAAGAGAAAGACTTCAAAACTCGAATAATGTTGGAGCATCGAGTTCAACAATTGTTTCAAAAGAGGAGGACAGTGAAGACACCATAATGGATGTAGAGGTTGAAGAAGAAAAATCAAGTGCATCTTCTAAACCAGTATTGGATACAGGTATGTCTTCGCATCCAATTGTTACAACTTATTCTGATAAAGATGTTCACGATTTGCTAGAAGCAGGTTACAATAGAAATGATTTAAATTTTATTCCTAAAAATAGATTAACAAGTTTAATTACATGTGAAATTTTAAAAATTAGCAATGTTAATCATAATGATAAAGGAACTGAAAGTCAAACCCCAATTGAAACTGAAAATCAAACACCAATTCAAATTGAAATCAACAATGTAAATGTAGACATCGAAACACTGATTGAGAAAGAAACTCATTTGAATGATAATGAAATAAATGAACAATTTCAATTAAAATTTGATGTGTTAGACAATCTATGTGGTTTGGTTTCATCGAGACAGATTAGGACACATGTGAGCAGATTGTTTAGACAATTTTTTATAATAAAAAATTTGGGTTTCAATGTCAATTAAAGTTACAATTAATTAAAATGTCTAAAATGCGAAAAGTGATGAAGAGGTTAGGCATTTATGTGAAAACTAAGAAGAAGGACGAGTCTGTAAAACAAGTTGTATCAACTATTGCTAGTGCCTTTGACACAATTAGAAACAAAAGTTGTTCTAAAGATAGTAATGCAACATGACGAGCAATAACAACAGCTTTAGTAAACAAAACCACTACTAATAAAAGAATGATTTCAAACATAAGTGGATATCTTAATATTAATCATAAAAATTTAGCAAGAGCTGTAAAGAGAAGAGTTAACTTTGAAAGTGATCCAACAAATCATTTATGGACCTTCAGTGGAAGACTCCCAAGGTCTGACATGAAACTTACTGGTGAAGTCAAAACTTTGATTAAAATTTTTTGGCACAATAATACAAGAGTATCCCCTAATGCCAGAGATATTCTTAAATTAAGAGTCAGTTCAAAAGTTCATGATCCACATCCAAAACACCTTTTAGATATGACTCAAATAGAATTGTATAAAAAATTTGTGGATGATAAGGTGTTAACTATTAGTATTAGTTAAAGATCTTTTGAAAAATGTAAACCATGGTATGTAAGGATTAACAAAGAAAGAATCACCTGTTGTTGCAAAAATCATGTTCAATTTTGTTATCATTATGATATTTTTTGATCTATATGTTCTACTATGCATACTAATGAAATGTTGCAAGAATGTGGTATAAATATACCATCTGAAACTGTAAAGGAGTTTATATCAAATTTGTTTTGTAACCCACCTAATAAGCAATTTTATCTTTTGAATGCATGTGTTTCTGGTGTATGTGATATATGTGGCAATCTTACATTATTAGATGAATGTTTGCATGAAAATATTTTATTTGATTTTAGACAACAATTAGTTGATGTACAAAGATTTAAAACTGTTGAGTATCCATTGAAGGATGGAAAAGTTAGAAAATGGTGTGACTTAATAACTGAAAAACTTAGTGTTAATGCTTTTATGAATGAATTCAAGAGTAAGATCATACCTAAATATGTGAAACACTCTCACAATTCTAGATGGCTTGATGGACAATTCCGCATATGCAAGAATACATTTCCAATTGGTAGTATACTGTCAGTTGTTGACTTTGCAGAGAACTACACACTTGCACCACAAGATGAGATCCAACCACAATATTATAATTCAGTGCAAGTAACAATTTTTGTTCATATTGTCTATAGACATGCACCTGATAGTACAAAAGAGGATCAGAAAATATTGAGAGAGTACCATTTCTATATGAGTGATAATAAGTTACACTCATTAGAGTTTGTCCAATATTGCTTTAATACCTTTTATGAAAATTTAAGGGAGAGAGAAATTCATATAACACAACATCTAATATGGTTAGATAATTGCACAGGACAATTCAAGAATGCTAGAATGTTTTATTGGTTGAGTAGGATGCACAAGAAAATAAATATCCAACATATCTAGAGTTTTTTTGAGGCTGGACACGGGAAGGGAGAACATGATGGTGCTGGTGCATGTGTTAAGAGAGCCCTTTGTAGAGAGCAACTCAAATTTGAGGAAAAATCAAAATTTAAAGATGCATGTGCAATTGTTGAATGGTGTAAAATAAGTTTGTCTACAGGATCAAGTCAGAACTCTACAATCAGATGTTTTTTCTAGCTAGTTGAAGAGAAAAATATCTTTTCAACATATGATTGTAATACAATCAGCGGATCAGCTAAATGGCATTCATTTAGGAGTTCTAATTCTAACACTTGGACTATATGGACTAGGGAGCTTGCATGTTTTTGTCAATTTTGTGTTGCAAGTGAATGGGAAGAATGCGAGAATACAGAATGGGTTGAAGAATGGCAACAAAAATTATTAACACCTAGTGAGAGACAAGATGAAGATGTTATAATAAATGAAGACCTGGATCATGCCTTTGCATCAGAAGATTATGATCATGTTTCAGATCTCATACAACCTGGTAATTTAATACAATTTATTGTAAAACTTTAAATTATATATTAGTTACATGTGTATGTCATATAATTTATGATTATATATATATTTGAATTATAAACCTTTAATTTAAACAAGTTTTATTTATAGTGCACATATACTTAATTTGGTTTTGCAGGACATGTGTATGTTGTTGTTGCACCTGAGGATAATGAAGAGCAGATAGAGTATTGGTTAGTTCGATGTGTAGAACCAAAGAAAAAGTTGATGTCATCAAGTAGATGATGATAATTTTTAGTATCCAATTGGATCTATTGTGGCAGTTGGTACTACACAAATACCTAACAAGAAGGAATGGTTTACCAGCTTTTGAAGACTACCAATCAGAAAAGAAGATTATACACTATTCCCATTTGGTAGTGGCAACAAATATCAAATTGGAAAGATACAAAGGGAGACATGCTAATAAAATTTTATGGACAATTTCAATGGAAGAGCATGAGGCAATCATAGACGCATTGCAGAAAAGAGAGGATGCTGATGGTACAGAATCAAATTTATACATGTAAGTTTTTATTCAATTGTCTTATTAACTTTTAAAAAACTTGAGTACATAAATTCTAACATTTCAACATGTTTATTTTTATGATGCAGTCCATGTCGGCAAGAACATCTAGATGCATTGCAAAAAAGAGAGGATGTTGATGGTACATTATGTTGAATCAAATTTATACATGTAAGTTTTTGTTCAATTGTCATATTAACTTTAAATGAACTTGAGTACACAAATTCTAACATTTCAACATGTTTATTTTTATGATGTAGGATGTCAAGAAGAACATAGATCTGCATTACAGAAAAGAGAGTATGTTGATGGTACATTAGGTTGAATCAAATTTATACATGTAAGTTTTTGTTCAATTGTCATATTTATATATGTTTTCTACATGTCTTCTTTGAAGTGTCATAATTTATAATTTAGAGATATAGATTTGAAATTAAAATTAAAATTAACTTTAAATGAACGTTTATAAATTCTAACATTTCAACATGTTTATTTTTATGATGCAGGATGTCTGGAAGAACATAGACATGAAATTTATTTATGTAGTACAATGCACTCATGTATTCGTACAATTTTGGGTTAATAATTTAAGATCACATGAACTCACTTTTATACATTGAATTTTGTTTTAAATATTTAAGTTAAATTCATAACTTTGTATTCACCTAATTTTGTTGTTACAAATATTAAACTATGCTCATTGGTCAGATTATGTTCACTTAATAGATCTCATTGTTTAATAGTTATTAAGTTTGTAATGTATCCATATTGTTCTTGTCAATTTTACATGTATTAATAGATGTCATTGTTAGATCTAGATGATTTTTTTTATAGTTAATCAAAGTGTTCATATTACTCAAGTAACATGTATCTAGATATTATACTTAGATCAATTACACATGAATTAATAGATCTCATTGTTAGATAGATATTTTTTTAATGATAAATTGATAAACTACATAACAAGTCCTGATTAAGATAAATTGATAAATTACATAACAACTCATGACTAAGATAAATAACATAACAAGTCCTGAAATAATTTACATGTATCATAATGTTCATCATATCAACTCATGATATATACATACAATCACAAAACAAAGTCCCACTCTAAAAACAAGTCCAAGTACAATATATGATAACAAGTGGACTACTATATAATGCAAGTCCTACTCTAACACCAAGTAAAAATAATATGAACAAGTCTAAACAAGCCTAAATAGTCATCATAAAACAAGTCCAAATAGTCATCAAAAATAATATGAACAATTCCAAATAGTCATCATAAAACAAGTTCAAATAGTCATCATAAATAAAATGAACAAGTCCAAATAGTTATCATAAAACAAGTCCAAATAGTCAAAATAGCCATCATATCTAACTCTACTCATCTAGCTGATCTACAGTCCTCTTCACTCCATGTGAAGAGGACTGTGATGCATCAACATGCTCTATCTGGTCCTGAGCACCCTGATCCTGCTCTGTTTGGTCTCGAGCACCCTCATCCTCAACTACATGAAAAGTGGATGAAGCCAAGTCCTGTAAAAAAATTTAAAGTACAAATTAAAAATTATTTAAATTAATCATCTAAGATCTAGATACACACAGGACATTGAAAAAGATCTAGATACACACAAGACATTGAAAAATTACTTAAATTAATCATCACCTCAAAGGATAGTGTCGATGGATGCATTTGGCTTAATCTTGTAGCCATGCCAAGACTCATGGTGGTGTCGACCTGAACAACATATATAAAGCATGAATCAAACTTATAGTACATATATACATAAATTATAAAGTATATATAACTTGATTAAATATATAAATATAGAATAAAAACATGTGTACATTACCTGTGTGTGACATGTAGCTAATGTCACTGATGAGTGAGGACGTAAATGGGATTGTGTAACATGAGACAATCCAAAATCCTACAATTACAAAAATATAAGTGTGAATCAAAGTTGTACATAAATTAGTAAGATACAAATACTTAAAATTAATAAATGAAAAACATACTACAGGTATATGCGGCTAAATCTTGGTGACTGGTGGGGCAGAGAATGAAGGACTGCCAATCTCAGTCGTAAATGAGAGACCCTACAAAATACAAAAATATGTCAAACACATTATCAATTAAAGTTTATTTTGTTTAAAGTTTAAATGTATCAAGATCAAAGTGCATACCATGAATGGAGCACCAAGATGTCGAGGTGTCAATGTCATATGATGATGGCTAATGAATGTTGGAGGGTCAACCCTCCTTTGTTCACTGAAAAATCCACATTTTATGACTCATAATTGTATAAATAAGAAATTTAATATTACGCTATATTTAAATTATAATTAAATTTACCTGTGCGGGATGATCATCGTCTATATTGAGGAAATCAACATATGATGAGATATCATCTCCGACATCACCATGTGTGCCATCATCATCATCGGCATATCCACCATGTGCACCACCAGCATCATCACCATATCCACCATGGGTAGCATGGGCAGCATCAGGATCAGACTGGGGACCTGTACATATACCCCCACAACTCGTGCAAACATGTGCTATGCTAGGGGCAATCCTCACCTGGGTCATGTGCTGTAACAAATTGCTCGTAAGCGCACTCAAAGAACCAAGAGATGACTGGATTGCTCGATGATAGACAGGTGCAGGAAGTACAAGAGTTGGAAGAGGAATGAGGGGCTCATTGCGCACATGATTTCTAGTTCTATCACTCAATTTGGCCCCTGGCATATCCTGTGGCATGCCCTGACCAACCCCCTGAAATGCTCTCATGTCAAAATAATTGGGTTTCTTACCCAATTCAAACTCAGCCCATAATTTGTTCAAAAAATAAAGTGGGACCTCATGATTAGCGTGTGGTGGATGGTCAAATACCATCCACCATTGCTCCCAAAAATGCTATGCTATCCCGGGGTGTCTACACCATCTAATGGAAATGCGTGGCTTCTTGCCAACTATCTACTCACCCATTGTAGGGTTCAAAAAATAGCATGCCAAATCATTTTTTGTAATTTTTAACTTATTAACCTCTTTATAAGAGAGGCCATCAACATAATATACTCTCATAGACTCCCTCCATGACTCAAAACTATCAATCTCATAGTCTAATGTCTGTATGGAATCTACTATGCCTTGTATGATATCTGCAAGGTGTACTAGCTGGACAGACGGATATGGATCATGCCTAATAATGTTTATGTCTCTCAAGATATCCTCTACATTTCTCCTAATATTATCTCTGAGCTCTCTAGGTGGAGGTGGAGGTGGAGGGGGGGTGGAGGGGGAGGGGGACGTGGAGGAGGACGTGGTGGTGCATGTTGACCTATAAGCTCATCAATGTGAAAATCATCCATACTGTCAATCTGCGTACAAATAAAAACTTGATAATTTACAATTAACATACTATAAAATATATTTTACCTAACAACTTGAATGACTTAAATAATCAAAACTTAAGAGGAGAGAGAGAGAGGGTGATGCAGGAGCATCCTGGGTGTAAGAGCAATCTTGCATCACCCAAAAATATTTGTTTTTGCTTTTCAATAAGGGCTATCTTGTGCAGAGCTGCTATTTCTAGAAACTTTCTATTTTTAGTAAGTTGGTCATACGATCTCAGAATGTTCTGATTTCACATGTGGAGGTTCATCTCTGTCATATCAGCCTGCCAGTAAAGTTTCATGGCTAGATCAAGTCTGGTTTTGAAGATATTGAAAATTTTTGGTTTTGGAAACAGGGTGCAGAAACTTTGAACTCAGTTTTGAAGGCTTTAGAGGCCCCGAATGAGGTCGAATTTTGGGCTGAATGAAGTTTGCTCGATTCAAGCATTGTAGAGCTCCTCGTGCCCTTTCCGAAATGGGGTCACAATAGTCAATCGGGTCAACTGGTGATGACTTATGGTCTTCGGAAGTTGGGTCACCTGAAATGGCAGAAAATAATTTTTCTTCAAAATTTTTGTTCGGGTTTCAAAATTTATTTTGAGCCGACTTTGATGTAATAAATTGAAAAATAAAATAATTCTAAGTTTGGTCGGCCCTATGGGCTAAATTTCTGGAACCTTCCCAGGCGGTGGAAAATTGCCTATATAAGGAAGGCTGTATTATTGTCTTAGGCAGTTCAGAATAGTTCTGGGTAGTAGATTTGGGTAATAGCTCGAGGCTTTGTCCTATAGAATATTGTAAGGGAATGCCCATGTGGCTTGCATATTGTAATTCTGAAAGTTTGTAATTCCACATTTGTGGAGATAATAAGAAGCCAATTTTCTATTCTTGCATATTGTTGTTGTTTCTCTATTTCTGTTATGTGTTTGTGGTATTAAGGGGAGCACCCTTCATCAAGTGGTATCAGAGCAAGAGTTCTTGAGTGTGTAAACAGATCGCCGACTGTGAGGCAGTTTGCACCAGGACCGTGGTTAGGGTTTCAGCGCGCATCTCGAAAATGCCTCCACGAAGAGAACGTGGCGGAAGACCTGGTGTTGTGACACCTGAGGTTAGAGAGCTGCAAAGACAAGTGCGAGCATTGCAAGAAGAGATTCGCAGAGGAATGAATCTTAATGTCAGAGATGAAAGCGAGGATGAAGCCGAAGAAGAATATCAAGAAGGAGAAGCTGAAATTGTGAACCAGGAGGAAGAAAGACTTTTTCGGGCGATTTCCAAGATTGGGAAAAGACCTAAGATTGAGGTTCCTACATTTTCTGAAAATCTTAACCCAGAAGAATTGATCGACTAGATCAATGAATGTGAGGAGTATTTTGAGTATGAAGATGTTGAGGACCCTGATAGGGTCAAATTTGCGAAGGCCAGACTGAAAGGTCATGCGAAGATCTGGTGGCAAGAAATTCAATTGGAGCGAAATAGAAGAGGGAAAGATAAAATCACAAGATGGGATCGGATGGTGGATAAATTGAAGCGGCAGTTCATTCCTGTTGATTATGAGCTTGACCTACTGAAGAAAATGCAGAGTTTGAAGCAAGCGGGAAGATCTGTTCAGGAGTATACAGAGGAGTTCTATCGTCTTCTCATCAGAACAAGCCATGCAGAAGCTGATAAGGAGAAAGTTGCCCGATACCTTAATGGGTTAAGGCCAAGCATTCAGGAGGAGCTGAATCTGGTTCGAATGAACAGTATTGAAGAGGCATACCAGTTTGCCCTAAAAGTAGAGTAAAAGCTGAACAAGAAGTTTGAGAGCAGACAAAATGGAAGAGGTCACGGTGGACGATCTGGTGGACGGTCATATGGTGGCCGAAATGAAGATCCGAAAAAGAAGGATGAGGCTAGTAGCAGTCAGAATCAGAGAGGAAATAATTCCAATCGCTTCTAGGATCAGAATAATAGAGATCAAAGAGGAAGGGGAAGAGGACAAGGATCTGGAAGAGGTGGCTTCCGTGGAACATGTTTTCACTGTGGAAAAGAAGGTTATAGGGCATTTGAATGTCCTCAGCGCCAAGGCAGAACAGACAGGAGAAATGAAGGCCAGGCCAGAGTTGCACATGTAGATGAAGATGCCAGATCATCAAATTCTGAAGATGCTGAAAGAGGAGAAACGTTGATTAACAGAAGAGTCCTGTTGAGTGGTGAGAATGAACCTGAGCAAAGGAGGAGCCTGTTTCGCACCAGGTGCAAGTGTGAAAGTAAATGTTGTGATGTGATTATTGATAGTGGAAGCACTGACAATTTGGTGTCAGAAGAGATGGTGACAAAGTTGAAGCTCAAGAGACAGAAACACCCACATCCATATCGGATTGCCTGGGTACAGGATGACCACAAGGTCATGGTCAATGAACAATGCCTAGTGAAGTTCAAGATTGGTGGATACCAAGATGAAGTATTGTGTGATATCATATCTATGGATGCATGTCATATGTTGTTGGGTAGACCATGGCAGTTTGACAGATGTGCTGTACATGATGGTCGTGTGAATACCTATTCCCTGACAAAGGATGGAGTGCGACATAAGCTAAAACCATTGAAGGAGACTGAAGAAAAGGTATGTGGTAATGCAAGGATAACTTTTATTGATGGAAGAAATTTCCTAGATGGTATGAGGCATGAGCATGTATGTTTTGCTTTAATTCCAAAAGTTGGTAAAGAGGAAGTAGAAGATGTTCCTGTAGAAGTTGCAGATCTGTTGAATGAGTTTCAGGATATTGTATCCGATAACGTGCCTGATGGATTACCACCAGTCAGGAAGATCAGTCATCAGATGGACTTGATCCCAGGAGTGAGTTTTCCGAATAAGGCAGCACACAAAATGACACCTGCAGAAAGTGAGGAGTTGAACAGACAAGTACATGAGTTGTTACAAAAAGGATTGATTCGAGAGAGTCTGAGTCCCTGCACTGTACCTGCGGTATTAGCACCAAAGAAGAATGGAGAGTGGAGGATGTGTACAGATTCCAGAGCAATAAACAAGATCACAATCAAGTACAAGTTTCCATTACCACGAATGGATGATATTATGGACTGTTTGAGTGGAGCTGTGTATTTCTCAAAGATAGATCTGAAGAGTGGATATCATCAGATTCGGATCAGAGAAGGAGATGAATGGAAGACTGCCTTCAAGACAAAGGAAGGACTATATGAGTGGTTCGTCATGCCTTTTGGGCTAACCAATGCGCCAAGCACTTTCATGCGGCTCATGAATGAGGTTCTGAAAGAATTTCTGGGTAAGTTTGTCATTGTTTACCTAGATGATATTTTGATCTTTAGTAAGACATTGGATGAGCATATGATGCATATTCGTATGGTATTTGAGAAGTTGAGAGAAGATAAATTGTTGATTAATTTGAAGAAGTGCAGTTTTGTGAAGAAAGAGTTAGTGTATTTGGGATTTGTAGTTTCAGTAGAAGGTCTAAAAATGGACCCGGAGAAGGTACAGGCTATCCTTGAATGGCCTACTCCAAAGAGTGCTACTGAGGTAAGATCTTTTCATGGTCTAGCTAGCTTTTATAGAAAGTTTATCAGAAATTTTAGCAGTATTTGTGGACCCTTGACTGAAACAATGAGAGGGGATAGAAAAGATTTTAAGTGGACTAATGGGGCAGAAAAGAGTTTTCAATTGTTGAAACAAAAAGTTACAGAACAACCTGTTTTAGCACTTCCAGATTTTAATAAGGTGTTTCAAGTAGATTGTGATGCTAGTGGTACTGCAATAGGAGCTGTTATGAGCCAAGAAGGTAAACCTGTTGCTTATTTCAGTGAGAAGTTAAATGATGCCAAGAGGAAATATTCTGTTTATGATCAGGAATTTTATGCTATAGTTTAGGCATTAAATAAGTGGAGACATTATCTACTTCCTAAGGAGTTTGTTTTGTATACTGATCATCAAGCTTTGCAATATTTGAATAGTCAAGGAAAGTTGAATCAGAGGCATTTGAAATGGGTTGAGTTTTTGCAGAGTTATACATTTTTTTTGAAACACAGGAGTGGAAAGTCTAATAGGGTTGCAGATGCTCTTAGCAGAAGGCAACTATTGCTGACAGAAATGCAGATTGAAGTGGTTGGGTTCAAGGAACTCAAGAATTTGTATCCAGAGGATCCTGATTTTGGTGAAGCTTGGAAAGCTTGTAAAGAACCTGTTACTCTAGACAGGACGAAATGGCTGGATTTTATCATCCAAGATGATATGCTATTCAGAGGGAGTCAGTTGTGCATTCCACAAAGTTCTATGAGGGAGAATCTCATCAAGGAGAAGCATAGTGGAGGATTGGCTGGACATTTTGGTCGTGATAAAACCCTTGGTTTGGTTAGTGAGAATTATTATTGGCCACAGTTGCATCAAGATGTGAAGAAGTTTGTACAGCGTTGCAGAGTATGTCAGATGGCGAAAGGGGTGAAGCAGAATACAGGATTGTATCGGCCATTACCTGTACCAGAGAAGCCTTGGGAGGATATCAGCATGGACTTTGTTCTTGGTTTACCGAGGACTCAGCGGGGACATGATTCAATTTTTGTGGTGGTTGACAGATTTTCAAAGATGGCACATTTCATTCCCTGCAAGAAGACTAATGATGCTGTTCATGTAGCAGAATTGTTTTTCAGAGAAGTAGTGAGACTTCATGGTTTGCCAAAGACCATAGTTTCAGATCGGGACACTAAGTTTGTTGGATATTTCTGGCGTACATTGTGGAAGAAGTTGAAGATAGATTTGAAGTTCAATTCATCACATCATCCACAGACTGATGGACAGACAGAGGTGGTGAATAGGAGTTTGGGAAATTTGCTGAGATGTTTGGTTGGAGATAAGCCAACAGGATGGGATTTGATTTTACCACAGGCGGAATTTGCATACAATAACTCTGTCAACAGAAGCACTGGTAAATCACCATTCCAGATTGTATATGGAAGTAGTCCAAGAAATGCATCTGAATTGAGGAAGATAGATAAAGGAGAAATAAGTAGTGCTGAAGCTGAGGATTTTGCAGAACACTTGAAGAACATCCATGGGGAGGTGAGGAAGCATATTACCAAGATGAACGCACAGTATAAGGCTAAGGCAGATGAGAAAAGGAGGTATAAGGAATTTCAAGTTGGTGATGAAGTCATGGTTCATTTGCGGAAGGAGCGGTTTCCAGTTGGTACATATAACAAGCTGAAAATGAAGAAGTTTGGACCAGGTAAGATACTGAAGAAACATGATTCAGGAAATGCATATGAGGTAGAATTGCCTACTGAGCTAAATATTTCACCAGTGTTTAACATTTCAGATTTGACAGAGTATCATGAAGGAGGTGTTGGAGACGAGATCACAGCAGCACAGTGGAGTATTCCAGCAACTAGTTCAGACACTAAGGAGATCGAAGATATACTAGACAGTCGTGTTGGCAGAAGCACAAGGAACAGGACATATGAAGAATATCTGGTCAAGTGGAAAGGACGCCCTATTGAAGATTCATCATGGCTAACAAGGGTGGAGGTTAACCGTCTTGGTTTTCCTCTGCACACCTGAGTCGTGACAGGGTCACTTCTCAAATTACCCTGGGTGTCTGATGCAGGAGCATCCTGGGTGTAAGAGCAATCTTGCATCACCCAAAAATATTTGTTTTTGCTTTTCAATAAGGGCTATCTTGTGCAGAGCTGCTATTTCTAGAAACTTTCTATTTTTAGTAAGTTGGTCATACGATCTCGGAATGTTCTGATTTCACATGTGGAGGTTCATCTCTGTCATATCAGCCTGCCAGTAAAGTTTCATGGCTAGATCAAGTCTGGTTTTGAAGATATTGAAAATTTTTGGTTTTGGAAACAGGGTGCAGAAACTTTGAACTCAGTTTTGAAGGCTTTAGAGGCCCCGGATGAGGTCAAATTTTGGGCTGAATGAAGCTTGCTTGATTCAGGCGTTGTAGAGCTCCTCGCGCCCTTTCCGAAATGGGGTTACAATAGTCAATCGGGTCAACTGGTGATGACTTATGGTCTTCGGAAGTTGGGTCACCTGAAATGGCAGAAAATAATTTTTCTTCAAAATTTCTGTTCGGGTTTCAAAATTTATTTTGAGCCGACTTTGATGTAATAAATTGAAAAATAAAATAATTCTAAGTTTGGTCGGCCCTATGGGCTAAATTTATGGAACCTTCCCAGGCGGTGGAAAATTGCCTATATAAGGAAGGCTGTATTATTGTCTTAGGCAGTTCAGAATAGTTCTGGGTAGTAGATCTGGGTAATAGCTCGAGGCTTTGTCCTACAGAATATTGTAAGGGAATGCCCATGTGGCTTGCATATTGTAATTCTGAAAGTTTGTAATTCCACATTTGTGGAGATAATAAGAAGCCAATTTTCTGTTCTTGCATATTGTTGTTGTTTCTCTATTTCTGTTATGTGTTTGTGGTATTAAGGGGAGCACCCTTCATCAGAGGGAGGGGAAGAGAGAGGAGAAAGAGAAGAGAGAGAGTGAGAGAGAGGAGAAAGAGGAGAGAGAGAGAGAGAGAGTGTGTGTGTGTGTGTGTGTGTGTTAACATGACAATTTACAATTAACATACTGTAAAATATAAAACATAAAAACTTAAGAACAAATAAAAATATGATAATTTACAATTAACATACTGTAAAATATATTTTACCTTACAACTTAAGAGAGAGTGAGAGAGAGAGAGGAGAGAGAGAGGAAGAGAGAGAGAGAGAGAGAGAGTCTGTGTTTTTAAATTTATGTTTTGGTTGAGCTAAATTTATGTTTTGGTTTTCTAAATTTATATTTTGATTTTCTAAGTTTAGGGTTTCGTAAATTAACTGTTTATCTAGGTTTACGTTTTTGTTTTATTATCTAAGGTTTTAGTTTTCTATGTAGGGTTTTGCAATGTAATTTTGTATACCTAAATTTTACCAATTTTCTACTTTAGTACAGTAATTTACTTGAAGTAAATTGAAATAAAAAAGAATTACAACTTTGAAAGATGAAATATAAAATTACATTTATGCAATAATTTTGAGAATAACATTAAACATAGCATGAACTAAATTTATGTTTTGGTTTTCTATTTATTTATATTAAATGATTCTCTAAAATTTTGTTTTCTAAGATAATAAAAAACAATAGTATGTAGAGAGGAGAGAGAAAGAGGAGAGAGGGAGAGAGAGGAGAGAGAGGAGAGAGAAAGATGAGAGAGAGAAAGAGAGAGAGGGAGAGAGAGAGAGAGAGAGTCTGTGTTTTTAAATTTATGTTTTGGTTGAACTAAATTTATGTTTTGATTTTCTAAATTTATATTTTGATTTTCTAAGTTTAGGGTTTCGTAAATTAATTTGTTATCTAGGTTTATGTTTTTGTTTTATTATCTAGGGTTTTGGTTTTCTATTTAGGGTTTTGCAATGTAATTTTGTATATACCTAAATTTTACTAGTTTTCTACTTTAGTATGGTAATTTACTAAGGAAATTGAAATAAAAAAGAATTACAACTTTGAAAGATAAAATATAATTAAATTTATGCAATAATTTTGAAAATAACATTAAACTATACATTTTTAAATTAAAAATAACCTGAAACTACACATTTTAAAAAACAAAAATCATAAAAAAATAATAAAAAAGAATAGTACGTACTTGGAAGATGAAAAAAATGGCAAGTGGGGTCGATAGGGGAAGCTAAATTGGGCGCCCAAGCTGTACCAAACGTGATTCCGTTTTCGCTGTGGATGAAAATGACAAGAATTTCATTTAAAAGAAAAAATATATAGATTTTCAAAATGGGCACCCGATTTGTTAAAAACGGGTGCCCGTTCTAAACAAATCGGGCACCCATTTTGCTTTGGGTGCCTGATCTTAAACGGGCACCCAATTCGTAAATATCGGGCACCCAATTTGTATTACTTGTTTTCCTCCGCCGCGGACTTCCATGGAATTGGCCCCCAACTCCGAACACACACCCATTAGCAAGATATTACTTATATTAATACTTTTCATAGATGGAGAGGAGGCACATAGGTAATTTTATTTGGGGCTAGAACTATGGTGGGATTGGTACCTAGTGTAAAGGATTGGGTTCAAATTGGAGAGGTAGATGCTCGTATCCACCCTTTCCTAGTTTGCAATGCTCACGATGACAAGGTTCATAGAGCAACAATAGGGATTGGTTTAAGTGCTATTAAAGGCTACCTTAGGGTGAAGGAGGCTTGATCTCAAAGAGGAGATCTCAATCCAGTGCAAGAGAAACCAAAGAGATGACATGGGTACTCACTAGGAAACACCAAAACATGGAGGGTTGATGAAAGGGATGCTAGCTCATCGTCACAAGCTCAAGGTTGACATAAGTGGAGATGCTTCCACAAGTTTTGAATTTTGATACTATTTTGTCAAGCTATTTAGAAAAATTCAAAAATTGTGGACGCATCTCCACTCACATCAACCCTAAGCCTGTGATGTTGGGCTAGCATCCCCTTCCTCGGTCCTCCATGTTTTGGTGTTCCCTAGTGGGCACCCACATCATGTCTTTGGCATCTCCTACACTAGATTGAGATCTCCTCTTTGAGCTCAAACCTCCTTCACCCTAAGGTAGCCTTAAATGGCACTGAAACCAATCCTTGTCACTACTTTGTGAGCCTCCTTGTTAGTGTGAGCACTCCAGACTAGGACAGGGTGGATAGGATCACCTACCTCTCCAATCTAAACCCAATCCTTTTCTCTAGGGACCAATCCCATTTCAGTTCTAACCTTGATTAAAATTACCTTCATGCCTCGTCTCCATATATAAAAAGTATTGGGTAAAAGCACAATAATTTGTCACCCTTTTACAAAGGAAAAGGCTAACAACACCAAAATTGAAAAACTTCAAGGGCATAAAAGTCACATTTCTGTTGAGAATTTGAAGATGATGTATACTGATGAAATGTGTAAAATAGGATGAATTTAATATGCCTATAATTTTTAAAAATTAATTTGAACAAAAATTAATATATTTTTTAAATTTTTTAGGTCTATTTTTCATATCCTAAAAAATACTGCAAATCAGGGAGTTTACTTCCCATCAAATCATTATAAGTAAAACATTATTTTTCCTGGACAATATCAAAATATGTTTTAGATGACATGTATATCTAGTGCGGGAAAAAATAAAGAAGTGTTTTCGATCTATAGTTTACCTGTTATAAGTATTCAAAGTCAAAACTATACCAAAAATAAAATAAATTACATATTCTTGCAGAGGACTCTCTTCTCTAGTGTTGTATATGATTTTTCAAAAGTTCTGAATTGATTTAGCTTTTTTCTATATTTTCTGAATCAATGTCTTCTCAAATTTTAATGTACCTACATGTAGTTTTTAGCAAATTTATTTAACATTTTTTAGTTCAAACAATATAAAATTTATATGTCCAAAATCGTAGTTCCGAGATCTAGAAAAGGGTACTTTTAGTTTTTTAACATTTTCTATTTTGATCAGAGAAAGGAACAACAGAAGTGCAAAATTTTGGTTTTCTGTATTTTTGGAGGTTTGGTTGCCAACATGGAATGCCACCTAGGTGGACTCAGTAGAGTCCTACTAGGTCGAGTACCCATAGCCCCTCAATGTGAAAATGAGGGGCTTGGGGCTCTTTTTTCTATTTAAAATTAGCATTTGGACTCGGTCGAGTACCACTTGGCCCAATCAACGAGGCCATGTAGGTGCTATTCAGTGTTGCGTGGTGCCTACATGTACTCGGTCATGTTAGACTCGGCCGTGTACATCTCGGCCAAGTCAAACTGGATCATGTCTTTCAAGTTATCCTAAAAGGCAACAGATTATTGTGCATTTACCCTATTAATATATGTAATATCTTGATAATTATTTTTATATAAGATAAAGCACTTTTATTCAAAGATAAAGTTTCTCTTGTAGATTTAATATTTTGTTAAAGTACCCTCCTAATTGTTAGAGTAAATGTTTCTTTTTCCATTTCACTCTTGACTTAAGTTTACTTAGGTGAACTTATTTATTAGGAGGAATTATTTATTTTGGATATTATTATTAGGAGATATTGATGAGTCATACTTTCACTCTAGCCTCTCCTTGGATAAGGATATGGATGAATCATACTTTGACTCTATCCTCTCCTTGGATATGGTTGAGTTCCATCAAGAGTCTATCTCTTCCTGGTTGAGACACTTGTCTCAACCATGTCCATACCTCCTATGAGCTCTTTCCTATATAAACAAGCTAGCTCACATATAATAAACATATATTGGAGATATATTAGATATGCTAGGATAGAATAATAGATATTTCCCTTGATGATGTTATGCCTCTAAGAATATACATCAATATTATCTAACAATGGTATTCTTCTTATTTATTTCCAATTATTTCTATAATACTTTCAAATTGGATTCTGGGTTATGTATATTTTAGCATAATCTAACATGGTATCAGAGCTATTTTTTGAGAGTCTAGATTTTTGAGAGGTCCTGTAAAATATTATTGATTATTTCTCTTATGTTTGGTACGATCTAGAGAACAAAAAAGATTTATGAAGATTCAATAAGTCTCTTTTTACATATATGTTGTTTTTGTTGATCTATTAATTGGAGCACTTTGGAGGATTCAGAGATAAATTATGACTACACCATTGTGTCTAGAAGGCTTGATAAATTCAAGATTGGCTTTCGTTTCATCCAATTTGGAGATCATTTGCAAAAGTTGCAATGCTGGTGGTTGTAGCTCAGATCAGGAGGAGAGCATGAAAATGGAGCATTTTCAGGCCAAAAGGACCCTTCCATTGCATTCGAGAGGTCTGACCGAAAAATTTTGATATAAAATATGGCTTATTTTGGAGCACGGAGCATCTGAGGTAAAAAAATAATTGACACCAGGCCATGAACGAATTTTAAAAAAAAATTAAAAAATTTTTAAAATACATTTAAAAAATGTGTAAAACATTTTTAAAGCATGATCCCACACCCAGTCGCTTGAGCGGAAGCCTCCCTAGCAGGGTTTGAGCCGCAATAGTAGCCAACACCCAATGGGGACCATTTTCGCCAGCGGCCACCACCCAATAGTGGTCAACACCACTGTCATCTCAATGGTGGCCCCTCCACTGTCCCTACTTCGTTGTTTGGATGTGGCCATGTCACCTCCCCTGTCACCTCAACACCTAGTCACTGCACATTCAATGACATCTAAGAACCCCATCAGCACAGTCGGCATTTTCACTAGCATAACTTTGATGCCCATTCCATTGTCACAGACGGGTACTTGGCTTTTTGTAGTGGCGTTCATATGGCCATAAAATTTAACCTTGTATTATGATGACATCATCAACTAGTTTAAATTTTAATGCCTTCACCATTGGAATTTTTAAATTTATAGTCTAATTTCAAATGCCCATATCTTGCTTATTTTTAATCCTTTTTTTGATAATTTTTTTAATTTGGGCTATAATTTCATGAAGTTTCTAGTGGTGGCATTATATTTGCATTTTAAAGGCTAGATTGACTAGAATTTTTAGATTTTCACGACTATATCTATCTGATCCTACATTCTACAACTTCTAGAGCTTTGTTTCAGCACATACAGAGTCAGAATTTATAGACAAGATATCATCAAAAATCTAGAGACAAGCTCTACACATTAGAGGAGGTTTGGATCAATTTTTTTTCTATTTTATCCAATTTTTTGTAGGTAGTGAAAATTTCTTCATTTGGCGATAACTTTCACTCTGGTGCTCTATTTTTTCAAAATGAGATACCACTGGAAATTTGGTGAAGATACTACACAGATATAGAGGTAATTTTTCCATATTTTATATATGGTTTATTTTTACAATCAAAATTTTTAATTTTGGCCATTATGAGCCTATTGAAGATTGTAACTTGGAAAAGAGCTTTGTAAACACACAGAACTATAAAGTGCCAACCTGTAAATATCTGGGGGTGAATTTTAGATCTATTTAAAAGGGGGGTTATCTCATGTGGTCTCATGTACTTTCTTCTTGTGTGACTTGTCCCTCTTCTTTTCTGCACTACATTTTTATTTTCTACATTAAAATGGATCAATCAACAATTACATTACTCGCACCCTATAACTACTATGAGTAGAAGTCTAAAATGAAAATCTATCTTAAGAAGTTGGGGTTGTATAGAGTAAAAATGGGTGTTAAAATTGAACCAACACTGCTTGTGGAAAAGCCCAAATGGTTCAACAAGTGTGATGAAGCATATGGTACTTTGTGCATAGTCTTATCTCTTGATCTTCTCTTTCATGTTGAATTTGCTACAACTCCTAATAATATGTGGATAACATTAGAAGGGTTGTTCGATAAGAAAGATGAATTAAAAGGGCATCAATTAGAGAATTAATTAATAGGGTTAAACCCTTGTAACTTTAACATAATTCAAGACTTCTTCACAAAGTTGAAGGTTTTAAGATTATAGTTAAAAGTGTGTGGAATTGAAAAGAAAGATTCATAACCAATTCTTACCATTCTTTTCAAACTTTGTCCCACTTATTCAGTGTTTGTTTAGATACTTTTTATGCCACAAAAAGTGCCTTAGGAACCAACTATAAAATGCTTTCTCTTGATGATTTTGCAAATAAACTCATGAAGGAACAAGACAAGTTGATTCATATGGGCACAATTAAGCCCTCCAAGTCTCATGGCTTGGCTGCAAATCATGGCACAAGAGAACAAAGAGTTCCTTCTAAGAAAGAGAAGAAACAAAACTACCAAGGAGAAAAGAAGCAATAAAAAAAAGTGGTTGCCACAAGAGAAACAAATGAAGCATCTTCTTCAAAAGGTGATAAGCTAAAGAAGGAGAAAACAATATGCTCCTATTGTAAGAAAATTTTCCATTATGAACACAAATTTTTGAAGAAGCGAATACATCACTTATCTCAACTTCTTCAAAAGAACAACATCAGGGTTCCTAATTATGTTAATTCAAGTTCATCACAAGATTATTCAAAGGACACAAGTAAGGGGAAAGGAAAGGGTAAGGCCATAGTTGTTGTTGCCCCACAACCAGATTCCTGGATTATTGATTCAGGTGCTTTGCAGCATATGGCTTCATCAAAAAACAAATTTTCCTTCTTGGAGTCATGTTCTATGTCATCCATTATTTTGGGTGATGACACTCCTACTAAAGTGCATGGGAGAGGGTTTGTTGACATAAGTGAAGGAATATTTCATGATGTCCTTTGTGTTCTATCTTTGTCAACTAATCTCCTATCTATCTATCAAATCACTCACACAGGCTCTACCAAGTGGGTTAAGTTTACTCCAGGCATAATCATCATTAGTGAGATGGACAATGAGTCTACGATTGCAATGGGAAAGGAAGACAATCAATCTAGAATATATCACTTCTCTCACTTTTTTCCTGATTCTCCTTCACTTACATTACTCACTCACTCAGAGTAGTTGAGTCATTTATGGCATCAGCGGTTTGGCCACTTGAACTACCACTAATTGGAGCATATCAGTCAATGTGATATGGTTGTAGGATTTCCTTCTAGTCAATTCTCTAATGGAGTTTGTCAAGGATTCATTCTTGGAAAGCATCCTAAGGAAAATTTTGATAAAGGAAAAGCACGGAGAGCCACACAACTTTTGGAGCTAGTGCACGGTGATTTGGCAAGAACATTTCCACATCCTTCTTCAACAAAGCTAAATATGTTTTAACATTCATTGATGATCTTTTCCAGCATACTTTTTTATATTTTCTCAAACAAAATTCTAAATTCTTTGAGTATTTTCAAGAAGTCAAATATTTTGCAAAGAAACAAACAAGGAAATCCATCAAGGTTTTGCGCACTAATAATAGAGGGGAATATATCAATCAGAGTTTTGAGTAGTTTTGTATCTCAGAAGGAATTGATCTTCAACACACACTTCCCTACACTCAACAACAAAATGGAGTTTCAGAATGAAAGAATCATTCCTTAAAGGAAATGGCCAACTGTATGATCCACTCCAAATTATTGGCACCTTAGTATTGGGCAGAGGACATTAATTATGCATGTTATTTTCAGAATTGGGTTCCTCATTGAGTTGTGAAGGGGGTAACTCCTTTTCAGTCTTAGACCAGTTAGAAACCTATAATGAAATACACTCAAGTGTTTTGGTTTCCTTCATGGGCACATATTCCAATAGAGAAATGCAAGGCTGTGGAACCACGTAGTAGGCCTCGTATATTTTTTGAGTATCTAGAGAGTGTCAAAGCCTACAAGCTTCTCCATCCCACCACACATGATATTTTCATCGAGAGGAGTGTTCATTTTAAGTAAGATACCTCATGTCCCTCTTCTATCACTTCTTCATCATTCATTCCTACAGAGACATTGCGACTATATGATGATAGTTCTTCCAAGGTTTTTGATCCTCTTGATCCAGATAAGGATTCTTCTTCTACTTCAAATGATGATGATGAGGATTCATCTTCCTCCTCTCTAATTCATCATTCAAAGGATGATGATTCTCCTCCAGATTATCCACATGATCTAATTATTGGGTCTCATTGGGCTTGTCAGACATTGGAATCAGAAGGTGATTGGATTGGTGATCCTTCAAATGAGAGAATAATAAGGTCACAATTTGAGAAATATAGATATATCTCTTCATTTCCATAGCTTCCAATCCATAATCCTTTTGGGATGCTTCTAGTATCTCCAAGTGGGATGCTACTATGCAAGAGGATTTTAGTTCTTTAGAGAGGAACCATACTTGGGATTTAGTCCCTTGTCCTAAAGGAAGAAAACTTATTTGGTGTAAGTGGATGTAATGCCCCACCTAGGCACCAAGGAGAATTTAACCTAAAACATACTACTATATTTATAGAATAATTTTTTTCTTATGAGTTTGCAATCAACAAGTACATTAATGTGGAAGCAATACAGTGTAATACAAAACATAATCATAAAAGTAACTCAACACATAGATTATAATTCCCAAGGGTTCCTTAATGTAGAATTACTCATAAACTAATTAATATATTAAGTACAATAACAATATATAATCTCCACCTAATGTAAGTGTGGTCCAACAATAGTGTGTCTCACTTTTTGGCCAACTTTGACATAGAGATCAACATTCTGAGAAAAAACTTCACTTTCGAACACTTGTTGCCACAAAACTATTAGGAATTTGAAGATAATGCAAACTAGAGTCTTTTAGAATTTTCTTTCTATTTTCTAAACATATTTTAAAAAAAATTTAAATTCATTAAAATTCATTTTTCCTTCTCCTTTGAAAAGTGTTTTGTGTGAAAAAATTGTGTTTTAAGGAGTTATTGTCACTTGGATCATCATAATTTTTTTTTAAAATATGATAAAGATGTAATTCTTTCAATATTATATTTGTAACTTCAATATCTAAAGGATGCAATTGGTTTCATTCATTTTGGGTCAATATTTCATAGTTTATTAAGTTCTAAAGTGACAGTAACTTTAATTTAGACATAAGGTCACTTGGATTGCTCTAACTTGATCTGTGTATATCAAAATTCATTTTTCTTTTTTTTTATAGAAAGGTAACACAAATACTTTTTTCCTACATATTTTTCATTTTTTTTTTTTGTAATTTACTATCTTCCTGAAGTCTTGAAGAGACAAGTTGTTGAATGACCAAAGTTCAAACAACCTATGTTTAGTTAACGTAATATTTAAAAGTGATAATGGACTCAATATGTATTAAAATTATACTCATTAGAAATCTTGTTCTAAATAGCATCATACTACATATATAGGTTTTTCAAATGGATTCATTTGATCTGCCAAAACATAAAGTCGAAGTGATTTTTTGTCAGCATTTTAATAGGTGCGAAGGAGACTCCATTGTAGGTATGAATGAGAAGTATAGATGTTATATCAATGTTTTTTTAATCTAAGAGGCTTTGAGTTAACCATTTTTAATTAATTACTTCAAATGGAACCTCTCAAGGCTTAAATCATCAAATTTTATTAAAAATATGTTATTTCAGCAAAAATCAGCATGTCTAAAAAAGTGTAACCCACTATTGTGGGGTCACCCATAAATGAATAACAAGTACAACATCATATAAATGAAACATAGATACAATTGATATCATAAGTTATAAACAACGAACCATCATCCTCTATAAAGTCGTAGGCTATGTAATAAAAAAATCATATACAAGGTACATGTGCAATATCTTGAAAGATAAGAGCAAGTCTCCAATAACGATGAACAATGAAGAAGGTAATATAAACAAGAATCATCCAGAATTGATTCAGGAACATTAGAATCTCAATGGTAAAAAAAATACTATCACTCGACCATGTGGAACCAAGAAGTCCACTCCCACCATGCTAATTAGATAACATCAGAACCCACTCGGACCACAATACCACAACGAATCATAAGGAATAAGTATGGGATCCTGAAATCTCTCTATCTCAAAAGGTACAACTCAATGGAAAAGGTATAAAAACTAATCCGAAGGCAACCAACACATGTAGGAAACCTAATATGTATATAGGGAAGTGTCATCACATGCGTCTAACCCTTGATTTTATCCTGGTAGCCTCAATGGACCCCAGAACTAAATTGACCATATGTGGCATTAGTAAACATCTTGTACAGACTGTTATCTCTATTTGAGCATTAAATATTGTCAATAGTATCAAAGACATCGGTCAGTTACCTATGCTACTCCAGTCGGTAACTGCAAGCACTTCAAGCTAGTTAGTTAAGTCTTTACACTGAGCACCGGGGAAATTCTACTGAGCATCTATGTACATTGATACCGAGTGACAGTAAACACCAAGTAGACTGGACACCGAGCACTAGTGTAATTACCGAGTAGAATATATAGTGTTTATCGAGGAAGATAGAAAATGGCATAGTAATCAAGAATGGCACATTTATTTTTGCAAATAGTTACAACAGAATCACAAAATGTTCTACCAAGATCGAGGATCATTTATCGTAAGATTTCATCATTAATTGCGATGATGATCTTTTTGTAATTGCTAGATCTAGGTTATTTTTGTACATGTTAGATCTTAGGATTTTTCTCTAAGATATTGTAACCTAATTTTGTTAAGCGGAAAAAGAAGTATGCTATATAAATGTAATTTCATATTATTTTTGTATGCATGAGAGAGAAGCTTGACAAGGAAGTTGAGAACATGAAAAGTTCTTGAAGCATTAGCCAACCTTAAGAATATCAGTTATCAGAAAGAGTAGAACAGAATACAGAGACATTCATTTTTAGCAAAATCAGACAAGGCTACCGAGCAGTGCATAGCAGAGATCTTCATATGAAAAGGTGATATCTATTTAGTATTTCATAGATCTATATCAGATAAGGTTGAGTTGTCATTAGAAGATATATACCTGTTATTTTCTAATCATTGTAACAGAGTTCGGTAAAATCTCTTAACAGAGTAGACCTAACAATCTTTTTGTAAATCTCTTAACTGAGTGCACACTCAAATAATGTTGTTAAAATCCTATCACTAGGTAGATCTAATCAATCTGAAATGTTACTCCCAATAGGGTAAGATCACTAGAAGTGATCACCACTTGTAGTCCTAATAGACAAACATTTTCTATCTACAGTAGTAAAGAATTTGTGGGTGTCATCCCCACCGCAATTTTCACCTTCTAACAAAGGTTTCTGTGTTACCAAAATACTTGTGTTATGTGATGGTTATATTATTGATTTCATGCTATTTACCTTTGATACTTAAATGAATGAATGGTGAAAGCAATTGATTCAAGTTATATTTGAAGGTTACTGCTATTTTTTGTTTAAGGTTTATGAGTTAAAAGTTTTTATGGGCATTGATTCACCCCTCCCCTCTCAGTACCATATCTCTACAATCCAACAATTGGTATCAGAGCTCAGATCTCTTATTGGATGGTTTAACCATTGAAGAGTAAAGATATAATCATGGAAAGATATAAGTTGGATAAGACAATAGAGAATCATAGGATTCAAATGCAGAAGTTTGTTGAGTAGTATAAACAGGCTAAGGATGATTTGAAAAAGTTACTGGTTCAAAGGAAGAACTTGGCTATTATGGAGAATGACATTAGTTACCATGAAGAAGGGATTGATGATTTATTTGATCACATAGGATATAGTTCAGGAAGTATTTCTGATGGTTCTGAAAGTGCAATCTCTGATTTGTCTGAAAAGAATATTCACTTAATTGAACAAGTGAAAGCCCCGCAAATCAGTCAGGAATCACAGATGGTGAGAATGATAGATGCAATGAATAATGCTAGGTAGGCTAAGCAAGAGATAAATCTAGCTAGGTTGAAGACCAAAGATATATAACTGAACAACTTCAAGCAAAAGAAAGTGAGATACAAAGACTCACCTAGCACTATTTCAAAATATCCAATGAGATGATGATAGTAAATCAGGAGGTCAATCGAGTAAATGGTGAACTGTCAAGAAAACTTGAAGATATTGGAATACTCGGGGAAAAGAATGAGAAACTGAGAAATGAAGTAAAGACTCAAGAACATCATAATGAAATGATGAAATTTGTTGAAGATAGTTCTAAAAAGATTGATGATTTTTTGACTAATCAAAGAAAATTTGGAAGTAAAGCTGGATTAGGCTATACCAACAAAGGAGAATCATCCAAAGAAGCTGAACAAGTCAACAACAATCAAAATCAAAGACCTAAGATGTTGTCATGTTATCACTGTGGCAAACTGGGACATACCTCAAATGTCTATAGAAGAAAATCATAAGGTAAACCTCTAGTCACTCCTAAGTTTAATGGTTACTATTATTACTGTGGAAAATTTGGTCATTAAGCTTATGAGTGTAGAACAAAACTAAATAAGAATGCTAACAATCCTACCATGGAGAAACTATGTTATACTTGCAACAATAATGGACACATTGCACAAGAGTGTAAAGCTAAGATGAAGCAAGTATGGACACCAAAGCAGAAGAGAAAACCCAAACCACATCAATCGAAGAGACAAGGCAATTCTTATTTCTGGGATTAGAACACATGGGTTAACTATATTACATGTGGTAGATATGGACACATCACAACAAATTGTATGAGGAACAGATGGGCTAGACAATCATGAAGCTAGACAAGTACTAGAATGGCATGCTTACATTGTCATAAGGTTGGTCATCTGAGCAAGGATTGCAAAGACTGAGAACCAAAAGGACATGTATTTGAGAGTGGAAACACTATTGCAGATATCATGAGAATCAGGAACACTATGTGGAAGAAGGCATCAAATGAGAATGGAGAGTCAAGTAATGTTGTCGGTGAAACCTCGTCCACTAGATTAGGTGACATCAGTACCTCTACTTAAGGTGATATAGGTATGTATGAGACTGACATTTCAAAATGATCTTATTTTACATACAGTTCCTTATATATGATGAGCACATACCAAATCTACAAGAATATAGATGCATTGTGGTTTATATGTTTTGAGCTAACAAAGTCATATAGTCAGTAAATTTTAGATTGAGCAAAAGGTTACCCATCGGTAATCACTATTCAAGGTTAACCAAGTATCAATATCAACCGAGTGAGGAATCATGTGTTAACAGAGCTGGTGAAAGTTTACAGTATTCACCGAGTTGATAGTTGTCACCGAGCTGGTAGTAGGTCAAGCATTAATGACATAAAGTTTTGAGCGAGAATGCAGAAAAATCTATAAATACATAGAGAACTAAGTTCATTTTCACACAGCGATTTCAAAGAGAGATTATTTCACAGAGTGAGTTCAAGCAAATAATTTTCAAGATTATCTAAAGTAGTTGCAGATCAAACCGAGCATACTCTTCGTATACTCTGAGTAAGTTGGAACCCTTACCAAGCACGTTCATCACTTTTTATCTAAAACCTAGTTTGTTGAAATGGCATCTACTACAAACACTTCTAAAGTTGTACAAGAGGAAGTAAATCTTATTGTGTTAGTAAATTATACTGAACCCAAATACAAGTTACACCTAGAAGTAGCATCAAAAATAGATTCAGCGGGCACTTTCTCAAGCATCCCACCTAGGGTTTTATTAGTCAAAGACATTCAATGCAAGTTAGGTGAAATATGAGATTTCAAAATGTATGTTTCATACCAAGTACTTTGTAGTAAAGATGAAAAGCTAAAACTAGAACATAAACTAGTTGAAACAATAAGACTCACTAATGCCCTTAATTTTTTGAAGAATTTAAAAAATGAATGGATTAGGGTTGTACTAAGTCAATATCGTGAAGGCATATTTTGGCTAGATAGTTTGATTAAGATTACAAAGAGAATGATTCACAGGGTTACAAGGTATCCTACAACTGATAAAGCAAAAGTGTTCTGAAGTTCCTCTTGAGCCGAAGTTGAGAAAAAAAAGGGTGCAACATGGGATGGTCAAGCATTGAAGATAGATTCTATTGAGGATATGGAAATTAAGTTTGTAGCGCATGTGATAGGTTATAATTTCTTTCAGTCAAGTAGACTGAAAAGTGTACCGTGCAATGTTGTGGGTATGGAATTCAAAATGATAAAGAAGGGACACCAGTTAGACCTCACTGAGCTACTCCTATGACAAGTTGAAGAGAATATGAAAACAATTTGGTCAACAAAGTCCAATATCTATAAGTTTAGTTCACTGTTGGTGTGTTTATTTTTCTATCTCCATAAATTATTTCCCTATGTCGGTCACATAGTTTGGCCTACCAACAAACCGATTATTTCACAAATTTATGATTTAATGACAAGTCTGGGAGATAATGTGAACAATGTTGTAGATAATTTCTTTGAGAAGTTCAAGATTAAGATGAATCTTCGAAGTAGGATTCCAAGATCACTGGTCAAGAAGTATAAGATGGATATTTGTTTCTTAGTTGACACTGACCACACTTTAATTAAAGTTGTTGATTCGAGAACAAAATGGCTAGCCCCCATGGGATATGAAATGGATCTTGATTTCACTTTGAAATCAATCAAGGCATTATTGGCTTTACCAAAGGACAAGAAGGATGAAAGGTTTGGAACCTATGAAGAGGCAAAAACTAGAATCAAAATAGGTCTTGTCATCATCAAAATAACTAGAAAAGATAAGAAAATGAGGAAAGTTTTAACTGAACAGTTTGGAGATGAATATGACTCATCTAACGAGTCACCGGTTGAACCTATAATTGAAGGTCAGTTATTGTTGACTGATAAAGCACATGATAGTTCTCAGAAACTGACTCTGACAAAGAAATAGATTCAATATCAGTTTCTCCCACCCCAACTCCAAAGAAGAAGTAATTGCCAGTGCAGTCAGGAGCACAAACAAGGTTAGCAACTAGAGCTTTGCCACCTTAGAAAATTGGAATTGGAAAGGTAACAAAACCTAAAGTAGCTACACTGACCAAAAAATATGCAAAAAGAGGAACTAAGGTCACAGCTGGAGCATCAAAGAAAAAGAGAAGATTTATTTGAGGAAGAGAAGACCTTGAGGATGAAGAAGATGACAATAATAAATTCAAGGTTGTCAGTAATAAGAATAGAACTATAGATAAAGTTGTTGCTAATATAATTGAGCATGGAACACTCACCGATCCAGAACTTAGTTAGATTGACATGTCTACTATGGATCAAAATAAAATTGAGGAAGCAGTCATCCAGATGATGATAAGCTTTAAATGAGTTCCATTGGAGTTTGGACAACCACTACCCAAGGCATTAGAAGAAAGAATAAATCAGAAGTGGTCCTATGCCTTGGACACCAAGAAGAAAATGAGGGAACAATCCCTAGTTTAGGCGACACCAAATTTATCTCTTTATAAAATTAAGGATCTTATGGACACATGCTAAGAGATTCAAAGTAAAAGGTCGAGCTATGAAAGTTTTAGATGAAAATATGGAAAATATTGATGAGTCGGGCCAACTCATCTAGACATCAATTTTTGTAGCTAAAGAGCAAGCTAAGAAAAATGCATTTCTTAATCTGTCTAAGAAGAGATAAAGATCAAAAGGAAAATGTATTTACATAGATGATGGCGATGTAGCAAAGAAGATAAAATAATCAGATGTATCATTTACCAAGGTGATTGATATAACACTTGTAAATGAAGTTATAACAATTTCACAAGATTCATCGGATCGAGTAGAGATCCAAGTTAAGAAAAAAAATGATGATGATGTACTCATTGAAGACATTACAAATGGGGATCCTGATGATAGAGATGAAGATTAAGATGTGAACATTGCACCAGATAATACATAGGATGAAGGTCAATTTACCGAGTCTACATTCACATTATCATCGGGCGATCTTCCTATTCTTGTAGAAGTAGTTAAAATTTTATCATAGGAACAACTCGATGGCTCATACCCCAAGAAACCAAAGGATAAAATAGGGGAACAAGAGGTAGAGATACATACTGAAACAAACAAGCCTAAAGTGAAAGAGGCAACAGAGACAGAAACAAAGGATCAAGAGAATCCTAATGTAACCAAGGCCACTCCACCAGACACTACATCAGAGGCTCCGACTTAGTCAACCAACACAAAGGTCACTAAGGAGTAGTAGAAGGAAGATACAGTGTCACTCAGGAAGTTTACACAAAGTTCTGAGGTAAAGGACATTGTACCACTTATAAAAAGTTAGCCTCGAGAACTAGAGAAGAAGAAGAAGAAAAAGAAATGAAAAGGGCCGGTCACATTAGATGAAGTCATAGTAATACTCGATTGTGATCTGAGGACCCTTAGCCTCGAGGAATTGAGAAAATATGGGGAGCTATGTACAAGGAAGGGAGCACAAGAAAAACTAAGACAAGAATGCAAGAGCAAGGAGATACTTGAAAATGTAAGAGATATCTTACAATAGGTTGTACCAGAGGTACATATAGATGAAGACACTCCGATCATGGACCAACTTGCTACACTTATTGGAGAAATAAATGCCCTAGATATAGAAGAAGATAAGAGAATAGAAGAAAGGGCGAAATCTAAAATTTAGGAAAAACTTGCAGAGAAGATAAGCCAAGAAGTGGCAATCAACAATGTAAACTTAATAGAGGTAATCAATGAAATCAAATCTATCACTCAATTAATAAGTCAAATTTTGATAAAGCTATGCACTATGGAAACCTTCATTGTCAAGATCAATGAAAAGATAAAACAACTTGATAATGAAATCAAAGCCAGTGCACAAGCAACTTTAACCAAGCCACAAGCTTTTGCAAAGCACATCTTGAAAGTTCAAGAACTTAGGCAGTTAAGAGAAGATCTTGGGAAATAGGAAGAAAGAGTCAGTGATCAAGTCACAAAATTGCAAACCGAGTTGCTTCCCTACCTGAAATTTTTTGAGAAACACATTGTCAAAGCAGAAACACTTATTGCAACACCAAAAATTTCTGTGTTGGAAAATATCTTTGACATGCATGCACAAGTCAGTCTTGAGCACATTTCTCTCACCAACTTGAAAGTGGAATGGGAAAACCTCTTAGAGTCCTTGAAGAAAACCCATCAACACATTTTTGATAAGCTGTAAGTATACATTTTTGTATTTGGCATGAATATCAAAAAGGGGGATAACAATGTATATGCCAAATATGTAAACAGATGCTAAGTATACTACACATTATTGGGAGCATGTACCGAGGGGGAGTACATAAAATTTTGTTTGATAAGTATCTATGTATATATGGTGGAAATAGAAAATTTTTGAGACATAAGGTCTATATACATATAAGGTTTTGATACTAATGCCAAAGGGGGACATTGTTATCTCTATTTGAGCATTAAAGATTGTCATTAGTATCAAATACATCGGTCGGTTACCTATACTACTCCAGTTGGTAATTGCAAGCACTTCAAGATAGTCAGTTAAGTCTTCACACCGAGCACTAGGGTAGTTCTACCAAGCATCTATGTACACTGATACTGAGCAATAGTAAACACTGAGCACCAGTGTAATTACCAAGAAGAATATACAGTGTTTATCGAGGAAGACAGAAAACAACATTGTAATCAAGAATGACACATTTATCTATGCAAACGGTTACAACAGAATCACAAAATAGTTTACCAAGATCGAGGATCATTTATTGTAAGATTCCATCATTAATTACAATGATGATCTTTTTGTAATTTCTAGATCTAGGTTATTTTTGTACCATGTAGATCTTAGGATTTTTCTCTAAGATATTGTAACCTAATTTTGTTAAGCGGCAAAAGAAGTATGCTATATAAATGTAATTTCATATTATTTTTGTATGCGAGAGAGAGAAGCTTGAAAAGGAAGTTGAGAACATGAAAAGAAGTTCTTGAAGCATTAGCCAACCTCAAGAATATCAGTTATTAGAAAGAGTAGAATAAAATATAGAGACATTCAGATTTAGCAAAATCAGACAAGGCTACCGAGCAGTTCAGAGCAGAGATCTTCACATGAAAAGGTGATATCTATTCAGTATTTCATAGTTCTGTATCAGACAAGGTTGAGTTTTCATTAGCAGACATATACCTGTTATTTTCTAATCATTGTAACAGAGTTTGGTAAAATCTCTTAATAGATTAGACCTAACAGTCCTTTTATAAATCTCTTAACTGAGTGCACACTCAAATATTGTTGTTAAAATCCTATCACTAGGTAGATCTAATCAATCTAAAATGTTACTCCTAATAGGGTAAGATCACCAGAAGTGATCACCACTTGTAGCCCTAATAGGCAAAGCTTTTCTATGTGCAGTAGTAAAGAATTTGTGGGTGTCATCCCCACTGCAGTTTTTACCTTCTAACAAGGGTTTTTGTGTTACCAAAATACTTGTGTTATGTGATGGTTATATTGTTGATTTCATGTTATTTACCTTTGATATTTAAATGAATGAATGATGCAAGCAATTGATTCAAGTTATATTTGAAGGTTACTACTATTTTTTGTTTAAGGTTTATGAGTTAAAAGTTTTTGTGGGTACTGATTCACCCATCCCCTCTCAGTACCCTATCTCTCCAATCCAACATGGAGAAGGTTACTAATTATGCAACACCTTAATCAAGAATCTTATCCCACTCCCATCCTAGTCATGACCTCAATCAAGTACTTAGGTATTGTAATACCCCAAAATTGGCACCTTATATTTTCAATCAATTTTGGTGCATTTCTTCAATTTTACATCGTTAAAGTCCTATTTTACTAGGCAATTTTCTCTCTCCTACCTGACTTTATTTGACTTGGTATCAATTGCAAAAATCATAAATTGCACTAATTTTACACTGTGATTAATTCCTAAGTATTTGAATTTATTAGCTAAATAATCCCTATGATAAATTGATTTAATTCTAAAGTCCTAAGTGCTTTAAATTAAATTAAACCCACCCCCTTTAGCTAATACACATAAAAGGAATTAATATTACTTGGTTATTTGAATCGATTATCTTATTTGGATTTAATAATTCAAAATATTCAAAGGGTCACCCATATGTGGCAATAATTCATTCTTTTAATTAAGTAATTCCTCAATATTTGTCTCAATTAGGAATGAAGAGTCAATCGTTTCATTTCAATAAACTCTTCATCCTCTTCCTAGGACATTCCATATTATGAACCTTCTCCTTCATTTGAAAAGAGGCAATTTTGGAGCACATAAACTATAGTGAATTTTAGTCTCAACTATTTCATATTTTCAAGCTTTTATTGTTCATTAGATCAATTTCCATTTCTAGTTAATTGCATTCTCATTTAATATAGTTTTCTTATTGTTATTAGCTTAATTCTCATATCTCTTTCAAGCTCTTTAGATTAAATTTGCATCTCTCAGATTTCCTTCAAGTTCTTAGTTTAATTGCACCCTCATATAGCTTAATTTCTCATTTTTGTTTATCTTTCAAGCTTTCAAAAATCCTTCATCTTAGTTTGGTCTTTTAGTTGTTGGCTCTCATTCTGAGAGTAATTCAAACACCCTAGCTAATTAGGAGGCAATAGGTCAAATTGATAGATATTGTGAAGTGAGTAATCCATACTCACCTTCATAATTTCGATGATCGAGTAATGAATATTTTGTGTATATGGCTGGATTAGAGGTCCACATTCAGCTATAGACATTCTGGCACCCACCATGGGGCAGAAAAATTGATTTCTGGCCTCATCAATCTCAAGCATTTTTTTTTGAATTTTGCAATCTGTCGTACATCTATACTTCTCTATGTATGGAATTTCACATGATATTTCTGAGTGTACCATGTGAATTTTTTCTTCTGATAGCACTCTCTCCTGTGAAATAGTACTTTCTCATGCAAGGCCCTACACTTTCTTGCACACAACACTACACTTCCTCGCATGATCTCTCTCATTAGTACTATTAAATTTTTTAGTTTCTTGTACTTTCTGTTGTAGATTTCTAACACTTTCTATTTATTGTTGATTTCATATCTTTTTTTCTATCATAGCATAATAGTGGTCTACAGGTTGCTTTGTCGAAGATCATTTAAAACATTGTGTTTGTTTTATTGTTTTCATTCACATACTATAACTAGGGCTTTGTTAAAATTTCTCAAGGGTCCTGATAGAAAAGTAGGGGAATAGGCTCTTCATTACATGGAAGTGATGCCCATAGATGAAACCGAGACCCAGATGTTGCTAGAATGATGGATACCTAAGAAAGAAAAGCAAGGTAGTGAACCTTTAGCACATCTACTTGCCAGGGGATTATGTTCTTCTCTCTTTGAGAGAACCAAAAACCCAAAAGCTTGTGGATTTGGTGGAGTGAAACTAGCTCGGTGATGAATATGCTTGATGTGTTTGGGTAAGGTGAAGAGGTAGAGAAGTATGCTCTTCTCTCTTTGAGAGAACCATAAAATCAAACCCTTGGATCCAAGCCAAGTTGTGTCACCTTTAGAGGGCCTACCAGAATTTGAACCTCCGGGAACGACCCAAGTGAGTATGCACCTATTGCCGATGATTCCACCTCACTATAATAAAGAATTTTTTATTTATTCTAAAGACTCCAAAACCATGTTAACTTCCTTCTCTTAATTTTTACTATCATCTTCAGAAGGCTCTATCTATTGTACTGAGCAGCACCTCTCCTAGCCTTGCTTGCGGGGGTGTATAACTTTTAGGTGTTGGTGTGGTTGCGAGGCCCTAGCCCTGTATCAGGGGCACCAAAGGTTAGTGTGAACAAAAGCCCACTAAAAAATTTCCTTAGTTAGTTGCCAACTTATATCACCTTCGAAAGGAGAAATAATCTTTGCATAGGGAGGGGGAAGAATCTCTCCCATAGATTCTCACCATAGGCATGCACCTGGATGTTTGAAGGTGGTATATGAAATTGGCCCTACTTCAAGGGTAACCTTTAAACATATACTATTGATTCCTTGGAAACACTAAAAACACAGGTGCCCTCTAGGGGGTGACACAGCTATGTGAGGTGAACGCATGCGCATAAGTAGTGAGGTAAAGGTTTTGTCTTCTCACCATTTTTTTGTAGGGATAACTATGTGTTTGTTATCGAGTCTTAAACTTGTTCATTGTGATTAAACAAAGACTCCCATGATACTTCCAAGTTTCTTTGTCCTTGGTAGGTATGTTTGCGACTACTTCTTATGTCACCATTGCTTGATCAAACCTTCATGCTTGTAAACGAGTGCTTGAAATCCTTCAAATTGAGATTGTTGATTAAACTTTCCTTCAAAATCTCCAAAAAATGGAAATTCTATTAGAGAATAGTTTAGGCTATGTCTCAGAACTTGACTTTTTACCTCAAAAATTATGTCAAACTGTCAAACTTTGGTTCTTTCTCATGCAAAATTTCATCTTTCAGAGCATTTCCTCACGCAAGATTTCATTCTCTCATGAAAAGTTTCACATTCTCTCATGTGGCCTGGTACTTTCTCATGTGAACATATATCCAGATTTCAAAAATAGTGAATTATTTCCTGTTGACTGGTCAACTTTTTATCTTATCTAATTTTTTTCTGAGGTCTATTTTCCTATTTTCATGTCATTCACTATCTGAAACTAAGTGTCTCGAGATGTGAACAGATCAATTTTTCTTGAAATCATGATTGCCTCCTTGTTATTTATCTCATCTTTTGTGCTTTTGTACCTCACGTCGTGATACTCTTATCTTGGCTATTCTAGCCATACTCTTGACGATTCATGCCAGGTGCATCTCACATCTTGGTTGTTCTAGCCTTATCTCCTTTTCATTATTTCTAGAGATAGAGTTTTAGCATTATCCCAAGTCCTCTCTCATTTCAATCTTCATCTATGACTGTGATGACTCGAAGTGGCAACACTTACCCCATTCGTAATACTAGTCAAGGTAGAGGTAAACCTCATAATCAGGAAACAAGTTGTCCTAAACCTATTGTGCAATCTGAACATTGTGAGGGATCCTCAAGTTCTTCATTAAGTACTTTGAAAGATAGCCCATCTCAATCATCACCTCCAATATTCCAAGAGTTTTTTAATCCACTGTTTCAAGTGCAACCTGGTTTCTCATTCCAAGAATAGGAGAACTTCCAAAACAACTCATTGTTTCATAACTTTGGAAGACCACTTCCTCAAACTAGTCCTATTATTGAATCTATCAACCCTATTGATGATATCGATTCATTTGAACCTATTGATCCTCTTGATCCCATTAGAGTACCAAAAGTTACCTTAGTTGTACCCTTTCAACATTGTTCTTATCATTTTAATGAGTCTTCATTTTCTGCACAGTCTTATGACAAGATGGGAGATCTATTCGATTTCCAACTAGGAAAATACAACCAAACTTATGATCAATCTCAAAACCAGCATCATGGTCAATCTTCCAATGATCAACATCATTCTCAATCTCAAAATGAGAAATGTTATGATCAATCCCAAAATGATTAGAATCATCACCAAGCTTAAAACAAAGCTCAAGGCAGTCAACCAACATATCACTATCATCCTCCTCCTTATGATCAGAATCAAGATCAAGTACCAAGCATTTATGAGATTCTTGGCAATGATGGGGATAGCACAATAACTCAAAATGATAGAGACTTTGTGAAAGAAAAAAAAGGTCTTATCAAGATGATGGAGATCCTCCTTCTAGAGGAGAAGGAAAAGTACTTTCTTGAGTTAGCCAAACAAGGGGCCAAATTACCCCCACACTATCAAGTTGAAATGCTTGTGGCCAAAGAAGAAGAAACTGAGACTGCTAACTTGCAAAAAATGGTTTGAGACATGCAAGATCAAATTAGCCAACTTGCAAAGGATAAGGACAAACCCGCACAATAATTCACAATGGAAAGCATTTGTCCTTTCCCCTTTGAGAGGAGTCTTCACATGCCACCTTTTAACAAAGGTGTAGAGCTCCCTAAATATGACAAATAATTGGGTACTACTGATCCCCAAGATCTCTTAAGGGAGTTTTGTGCTTTATCCATGGAATTCATGCATGACCAAATGTATCTTATGAGCCAATTTCCTCGTTGCTTGGGTGGACTAGCTATGGAGTGGTTTTCTCGATTGCCCATTGGCATTAAGACTTTTGATGAAATGGCTAATCTATTTCTCCAACATTACTTGCATAATATTCAACATCTAGTCAACATCCAGGATCTTTTCAATTTGAAGCAGTGACAAGGGGAACCTTTTCTAACATTTCTCCAAAGGTGGAGACAATTATGTACAAAGTGTCCTCACAAATTACTAGAATCTAAGAGACTCGACATCTTTTTGGATAATATTGTCCCAAATTTTAGATACCAAGTGTAATTACAAGGTCCCCTAACCTTTGATAGAATGATTAAACAAGTGGTGAAAATAGAGGCCCTTATGATCAAGAAAGGGGAATTGGCTTTGAACAAGGACAACAAACAAAGATCTTTTTCCTCAAACAAAGATAAAGGGAAGTTTTTCAACAAGAATAGAGATGTTTTGAATGATGGAGTGGTCGATAATGTGACCCCGAAGCTTGCTAAGTATATTTTCAATCTCTCTTCTAGCGTACAGGCAATCAAAGCCACTGAAAAGCTTGTGACGGAAAATTAGCAACCTTCAAGGTTTTCTAGAAACAAACCTTGGGCATCTCAACCCAAGCGTGAATTCACTTCCTTGGGAGAACTTCTTGATGTGGTCTATAAGACTCTTGTGCCTAATAAAATACTTGCTCCTTTGGAAAAGCATCTCTATGACCCACAACCATGACCTCATTGGTGGAATGACAATGCATACTATGCCTATCACCAGCATAAGGGTCACAAGACTTCTACTTGTCTTTAGTTGAAACATAAGGTCCAAGATTTGATTAATAGTGGTGAAATTGTTGTGGATGGCCATAACAAGAATTTGGACCATCAAGCATTTAAGGATCCTTTCCCTCCTCACAAGAAGGGTGAATCTTCAAAGACTAAGAATACCAATGCTAAGGTCAATTACATGTACACTAAAGATGACAATGTCATTGGTATGATCAAACCTATTGAGGTTGAGTATTGTGATGTGATTACCATTAAGGGGAGTGGAATTGCTCCCAAACCTAAGACTCCTTTCATCTTGTGTAGTTCCATGTCTCATTTTTCTAAATTTGAATGACCTTAGGATTGTGCTAATGTTGTTACTCGATCACGTGGGAGGATTGTTTTAAAAGGTCTCAATCCTCCCGTATCTACTTTAAAAAAAATTGTGGATAAGATTGTTGTTGGTCCTACCAACAAAACCTCAAAATCAGTCCCTACATCTAGCACAACTAGTTATAGCATCTTAGATTAGCTCCAATAGACCAATGCTTAGATCACCATTTTTTAGCTGTTGAAGATCTTGCCTGCTCACAGGCAGATTCTGGATAAAGCCCTCATCGAGGCAAACATCCCCAAAGATCTTGATCTTGACTAGTTCCAATCTATGGTGGGTCATTTGACCTCGCCTCATTATTTTTCCTTCTCCAAACAAGATTATCACTCTCTGAGCCATTCACATAACACTCCCTTGCATATAGAAGTCATGATAGGCCCTAAGCATGTCCACCGAGTGCTCATAGACAATGGTGCTGGCCTCAATATCTATTCTGCTAAGTTGCTTACCTAGCTAGGTTATGATGAGAATTGTATAGATTCTCACAAAAAGATTACTATCAAAGAGTATGATGAAGAGGAATGCAAATCCCAAGGTTTAGTTGTGATCCCTATCCACGTAGGACCTATTGAGAGAGATGTTACTTTTCAAGTTCTAGACATTCCTCTTGCCTACAACATCTTGTTGGTTAGGCCATGGATTCATGAGATGCGGGCTATTTTTTCTACATACCATCAATGCATCAAGTTTCTATTCCATGGAGCAGAAGTCACTATGCCTGATAATACCAATTATTCTTGCAACACACTTGCAAAATCCACAGATAGTCTCATTTTGACTAATAGAGAATCCATTGAGTTCTATGATGCTAAGCTAAAGGAAATGGAACAAACATTGAAACTTAAGGATACAAGCATGGGAGAATATTAGATTTGAACTTGTGCTATCACTAGCTACTCTCCCTCCATCTCCACACTCTTATGGGAGACCTTCTGAGAGTAACAAACCTTCTAATGACTCTCCTCAAATAGTATACAATGGCACCTTTGTACGGGCCTCTACACCTTTAGAAGATGAGGATGAAGAAAGAGTTATCACAGCTTGGATCTATGAAGAGAAAGAAACATCTGAAATAACTACTCCACCTCTAGTCTAGAACAAGAGCCATACAGTGAAGCCTTCAAGATCATGAAGCACTTTAGCTATAAAGGGAGTGGTCCTATAGGAAGGAATGACAATGGTTTGCTAAAACCCATTGAAGCTACAAGTCACCGCACAAAGGATACTACTGGCTTAGGTTTCAAAAAGATCCCCTTTCATTTAGGGATAATTAAATTTGTACCAAAACCTAAACCTGAACCAAAATTTGAAGATACTACCCCAAAGGTAAATCCAGAGGCCAGCTCTAATGAAGATACTTTTCCATATCCAATTCCTCCAGAATTTGATGCGCTCTTTACAGAACCTGATGAGCCTGTCATACCTGTCCACCTGATAGAGAATGACAATGATTCTGATGAAACTAATTTGGTGCATTGACTCACATATGACCAATGGAAAGAAATACAAATGGTTGATTCTGACTCTTAGGGTGAATGGTACATACCCCCACATTTCCAAGAGCAGTTTGAAAAAGAATGACTTCAACAAGCCATTAATGTTGCAAGGGGTGAAGAGGATGATACAACCAATGCTAATGAAATTCCCACATCAAGTACCGACTCACATGAGTATGAGTTTGAATCTTTATCTAATTCTACTTATGATAAAGATATAGACATAGTGCATACCTATGAAAACCTTCTTGAAGTAGGTGAAGGGTCTAGTGTGAGGTCACACAAATTAGATGTCATCGGTGTTAACTTTTTCTCTACTTCTGACATAAGGTCTCATAGGGATTTGAACACTTCTTTAGATGAGATCACTCTAGGTCTTGACTTACTCATCTACATTTTTTATAATTATACCATGAATGCAATTGAACTAGCCACTACTTCTCTCTCACTCAAAAATCCTAAGCTAATAAACTAGAACTCCCCTTCCTCATCCAATTGAGTCCTAATGTTCTAGAATGATTATGCTCTAGCCTATTACCTCCATGCTATTGAACCTATAATGTCCTCCACTAGCGAAGGCAGTTTCAGCATGACAGAGGTAGATATCAAGTATCTTAGTCAAAAAATTAAAAGAAGAAAAAATAGGTGCTCTAATGGTGAAAACCACATTATGGCAGTATTAGAACCAAAAATAGTAAAAATAAAAGATGTATCTGAGGGTGAAAACCTCTCTGAGGCACCCAAGGATGAGATACTTGATACACCTCTAAGCCACTTTCAAGAGAGATCATTAGTATTGATTGAGCTGACACAACTAGTGAATTTGGGTACAGAGGCTACTCCACAAATTATTCATCTACCACAGTCATTATCTGCAAAAGAAAAGGAAGAGTTCACTAGCTTCTTTCAAAGTAGGAAAATAAACTTTTCATGGACCTACTCTGACATGCCTAGATTAGACCCCAATATAGTCATGCACCATCTATCCATTGCACTAGGTAATAAACCTGTCAAATAGAAGCTTCGAAAGATGTATCCTCACATAGCACTTTTAGTCAAAGCAGAGGTAGAAATACTTTTTAAGGCTAGTTTCATAAGGACTATTAACTATATAGAGTGGATTTCAAATATTGTTCCAATCACCAAACATGATAAATCCATTCATGTGTACAAAGACTTCAGGGATCTAAATAAGGCATGTCCAAAAGATGACTTCCCACTACCTAATATTGACATGATAGTGGATATGACAGCTGGATACAAAATGTATTCCTTGATGGATGGCTTCTCTAGCTATGATCAAATAAAAATTGTGCCAGGAGATCAAGAAAAGACCACTTTCATGTGTGCCTGGGGCACCTTCTACTGGAATGTCTTGCCTTTTGGGTTTAAGAATGTTGGAGCAACATATCAGAGAGTTGTCACTACCATTTTCCATGATATGATGCATAAAATAATGGAAGATTATGTGGATGACACTTTATCCAAAAGAATGCAATGGAAAAATCATCTTACAAATTTGGGTCCCATACTTGACCGCATGGAACAATTTAGTCTCAAACTGAATCCAAAAAAAAGTGCATTCGGTGTCACTTCTGGGAAACTCTTGGGTTACATCATTTCAGCTAAAGGCATAGAATTTGATCTAAAAAAAGTTAAATCTATTATGGACATGCCTCCACCTAAGAATGTCAGTCAAATGAGAGGACTTTAGGGAAGGCTACAATCTATTCAGTGCTTCATTTCATAGTTGGCTGACAAGTCACAACCGTTCACTAAAACTTTGCATAAGGGTGTGACTTATGAATCGAATGAAGAATGTGATAGAGGACTCACTCAAATTAAATAGTAGCTTGCTAATCCACCTATATTGATGCCTCCTATTCATGGGAATCCACTCATACTATACATATCAGCCATGAACACATCTTTGGGTGCTCTCCTAGCTCAAGAGGATCAGAACAACAAAGAGAGAGCCATTTATTATATCAGTAGAATATTGGTTTCCTATGAAATGAACTATTTTGTCATTGAGAAAGCTTGTCTAGTAGTAGTGTTTTCTTCTCAGAAGTTGTGGCATTATATGCTCACTCACACTACAAGGCTTATTGCAAAAATTGATCCACTAATGTACTTACTAAGCAAGGCTTCCCTCACAGGTAGACTAGAAAAATGGGTTATGATACTCAGTGAATTTGACATTGAGTATGTGGAAAGAAAAGCTATCAAAGGACAAGCAATTGCTGATCATTTGGTGGAAGCTCCTCTAAAAGATCACCAGCCTTTGAACATTGAATTCCTAGATGAATCCATCATGCTTCTCACACATCAGGCTTGGAGCATGTTCTTTGATGGATTATTCACTCAGCAAGGATCAGGTGCAGGCATTCTATTTATAACACCTCAAAGATACTCATTACCCAAAGCTTATAAAATGTTATTTCCCTACACAAACAACATCACAGAATATGAAGCTCTCATCAACGGTGTGAATATAGCCATTGAATGGTGTGTGGATGAGATCAAGGTCTTTGGAGACTCTTAGTTAGTCATCAACCAGGTTAATGATATCTATCAAACAAAAGATGACAAGATAGTACCTTACAAATGAATGGTGGATGATCTCGAACAATATTTTGCACACATTTCTTTCCAGCAAATTCCAAGGGTAGAAAATAAAGTAGCCGATGCTATGGCCACTCTTGCTTCAATGTTACAGATGTTGGAACATGACTTCAAACAAGAATTCCTAGTCGAGGCATTACACTACCTAGCCTATGAAATTCCTGAATCTAGGATGATCTCTTCAGTCATTGGACATGATTCATCCTGCTACCACCATATCTATTCCTACCTCTATGACCAAATCATTCTAGACACCTATACCTAGAATGAAAAGCATCACCTAATTCATAATGCTTCACGGTATGTCATCATAGAAAATGATTTGTATAGATGGGGTCTAGACGGTACCCTCCTTAGGTGTCTAGAACCCAATGAGTCCAAATGTGCATTAGCTGAGGTACACGAAGGTATCTATGGGTCTCATTTGAGTGGTCTGACACTAGCTTGTAAACTTATTAGAGCTAGTTACTACTGGCCAGATATGGAGAAAGAAGTTGTTCAATATGCCAAGGCTTGTAAATAATGCCAATTTCATGGAAATCTGATCCATGCTCCTACTGAAAAGCTTATTCCTTTCATTAGTTTCTAGCCATTCCAGCAATGGGCCTTTGATTTGGTGGTTCAGATACATCCTTCTTCTTCAAGAGGACATAAGTTTATCATCATAGCTACAGACTATTTTACTAAGTGGGTTAAGGTAGTGCCTTTGACTATAGCTGATGGCAAGTCTGTGGCTATGTTCATACTAAACTATATCATTTTTAGATATGGTGTACCCTCATCCATTATCACTGACAATGGGGGACAATTCAAGAATAAGGACCTAAAAGAGTTATGCACCAAATTCAAGATCATTCAGCATTGGTTGTCTATATATTATCCCCAGAGTAATGGACAAGCAGAAGCTTCTAATAAGACAATTCTCAAAATCTTGCACATAACAGTTCATAAATTTGGTAGAGATTGGCACCTCCAAATTAATCCGGCTCTATGGGCCTATAGAACAAGCATTCAAACTCTAATAGGGGCTATGCCCTTTGCCTTGGTTTATGGAGTAGATGTAGTATTTCCTATTGAGGTTGAGATTCCTATATTGCGAGTCTCTCTGAGGGGCCTCATCACTGATGAAGAAAATAGAATATCTCAGCTTCAAGAGCTAGAATTACTGGATGAATGTCAAAAGGTGGAGTTCGATCATCTTCAAGCATACCAAAAGAGAATGTCTAAATCCTACAATAAGAAAGTCAGAAAAAGAGAATTCCAAGTGGGTGATCTCGTCTTGAGAGAAAACCTCAAAAATCAGTAGCAACGAGTCCATAAAGGGAAATTTGACCCAAACTCGCTTGGTTCGTATGTTATCACTGCAGCATTTGGGTCTGGTGCATACCAACTATCTACTATTGAAGGAGAATAGCTTAAAGAGCCTATTAATGCTCTGCAGCTGAAGTGGTTCTATAGCTAAGGCATTCTCTATGTGCTCATGTACATACTTATTGATCCTAAAAAAATCCTAAAAAATGGTATATTGTCAAAAACCCTAAAAATTACAAAATGTCCTGAAAAAATTATCATCTTAGTGAAAACCTAGTAAACAGGTGCTTTGATGTATCTATTATCTTGGTGAAAACCTGGTAAATAGGCACCTTGATAATAATTTAAAAAAATTGAAAAATACAAATAAAATCAAAAGATCAAAAATACAAAAAAAAATGAAATATTCAAAAAAGTATGAAAAAATAAAAAAAAGAGAAAAGAACAAAAAAATTGAAAAAGGAAAAATGTGCCATCGATGAAAACCTAGCAAACAGGCATCATGGTAGAAAAAATAGAATCTCTAGCAAGATGGTGAAAACTTGGTAAATAGGCACCTCTTGTGTCGCTTGGCTCTTGCTTTCCTACTTTAGTTTCCTTTCCCACTTTAGTTCATTTCCTACTTTATCTTCCTAGCTCATGCACTTGCTTTCAGTTATCTTTGAGATTTCACATGACTCTTCATGGATTGGAACTGGTCACACTTGGGGGCACCTTCTTGGTCTAGGGGGCATTGTCCTATCTCTTTCAGAAGTTTTGTTCGTGCATCAATCACCAGTGGTTCTCGCTGCATCTGCCTACTGATCCCTAGCTATTTTTGAGATCTCACTTCTTGAGGATCTCTCATGTATTGGTCACTATTGGTTCCCAGTGTGCCTACCTACTGATACCTAGCTCTTGTTTGAACCCCTCTCTTTTGGGATCTCTTCCTTACATTAGTCACCAGTGATTCTCACTGTGTCTTCCTACTGATGTTTCATTTGTCCTTGGTTCTCTCTTTCGAGAATCCTCCTTGTATCAGTCACCAGTGGCTCTCACTATGTCCACCTATTGATACTTGGTTAGTGCTCCAATTTCTCCTTGAGAATTCATTTCTCACGATGGTCACCTGTGGTTCTCACTGTGTCTGCCTATTGTCGTTGTCCTATTAAGACTTTGAACATTGTACATTTTTTATTTGACTTCAATCCGCTAAAACTGAAACTGAAAACTGACTTTGTAAGCTCTCTGAGGTATGCTGAGCTTTTCTTTTGTGTGTTTGTCTTTCACTTTATCATTCCTCCTCAAGCAACTCTAAGATATCTCCTTGACCGAGAGAAGCGAAGACTAGGGGGCATGATCTTTGCTTTTCTTTTTCTTTGTTAGTTTAGTTCCAATGATCCAAAGAATTCACATAAGAGGGGTGTCCATTTGTAAGAGCCTTCATCATGTATTAGATGGCCATGTGTACCTCAAATCCTTTTATATAGAAGCTTTGGTAAGGTTGGTTCTTCTCCTTGTCTATTTTGAGTGACTTCTTTCTGCTACAAGTGAAATTGCTAACACTCATCTTGCTAAGTGAACGTAAGGGTCACTGTGAGCATTCTTTGGCTAAGGAAGGAACTCTCATGTGTCTGGCATGTTTGTATGCAACTAACATTCAGGTCATTCTAGCAGCTATGCTTTGATGCTTATGTTAACTTTCTAAATCAAAAGGAATAGGTGTTCAAGTCATTCCGAATTCTTTTGCCTTAATACTTACACCTCATTCTGACAAATCTAAAACTAATGTCATATTCATATTCTCATGATTGCAATCTCAATGAGGATTGTATGGCATCTTACGGTCATCCCATACCTAAAAACTCTATGATGATAATACAATGAGTCCAACAACCAAGTCCTAGGGCTTGCATGTTCATTCTAGGCTTGCACCTAGCTTAAGCTTGCATTTTTCATTCTAGGCTTGTATTGAGATAGTGTTTTGGTACTCTCTTGATCGTCTTCTTCTAGATCTTTTCATTAAAGGTTCTCATCTTTCATCCCAGCTTCATCATGTCTGGACCAAGTTTTCAGGATTAGAATCAAAATTTGACATCTGTAGATGGCTCAAAATTGCATTTTAAAATTCGGGGATCCTTTGGGATTGAACGCTTGTGCAGTCGACCTTCTGGCATCATTTTCCTACTAGATTCTCACCTCCTCATCATTTTCTTGGCTTCTTCATGTTTTCATCAAGTCAACTCTAGTCAAATCTAGTCAAACTTGGTCAACAAGACCTCCCACTTGATCCAAATTACTTCTACAGCTTCTTAAATCTAGTCTAATTGCTTCTATTATGCAACCTCTTGTTGTCAATCATCCTTCTGATATGTCATCATTTCACTCCTGAGGGGGTAGGATGATTGCATCATTTGAATCCTTTCGAACCAGTCTCATATCAATCTGATCTAAATTAAAGTCCTCACTGCTTGGGGCATCTCATCTCTAGGGGCATTTTTGTGCCTCACATCTTATCATATTGTCATCTATCTTTTAGGTATCTGAGCAATCTAACTCAAATCCTTGGGAATAAAGCTTCATTCTAGAGATGGTTCTCGAAATCTCATTAGGTATTGGGGCAATCTAACCCTAATTCTTGAAAGTCAAGCTTCGCTCTAGAGATGGCTCTCAAAATCTCTTTGGACCATTATTTGAGAAATCTAACCCAAGTCTCAGAAGTCTAAGCTTCATATTGGGGCAATCTAACCCTGATTTTGGAGATTAGTCCTAAATCTGCATATGTCATCATTTGATCAATGGGTATTGGGGCAATCTAACCTCGATTCCAGTCTCCTCTCAAGTTGTCATTACACCATTGTCTTTGCAATCTAACTTAGACTTCAAAGAATCATGCCTCATTCTAGGGGTGGTTCTACAATTTGATCTATTTTCGGTGTCTTGGCATCCTCACCTTGACTTTCGAGGGTTAAGCTCCATTCTGGGGATAATCCAAAAACTTCATCTGTCACATCAAACTATTCTTTGAATCAATGCACTACTCACACATCAATTCAAAGAGGGGCAAATGTAATACCCCAAAATTGGCAACTTATAATTTCAATCAATTTTGGTACATTTCTTCAATTTTACATCATTAAAGTCCTAGTTTACTAGGAAATTTTCTCTCTCCTACCTGACTTTCTTTGACTTGGTGTCAATTGCAAAAACCCCAAATTGCATTAATCTTACACTATAATTAATTCCTAATTATTTGACTTTATTAGCTAAATAATCCCTATGATAAATTGATTTAATTCTAAAGTCCTAGGTTATTTAAATTAAATTAAACCCACCCCCTTTAGCTAATACACATAAAAGGAATTAATATTACTTGGTTATTTGAATCGATTATCTTATTTGGATTTAATAATTCAAAATATTCGAAGGGTCACCCATATGTGGCAATAATTCATTCTTTTAATTAAGTAATTCCTCAATATTTGTCTCAATTGGGAATGAAGAGTCAACTGTTTCATTTCAAGAAACTCTTCATCCTCTTCCTGGGACTTTCTATATTATGAACTTTCTCCTTCATTCGAAAAGAGGCAATTTTAGAGCACATAAACTATAGCGAATTTTAGTCTCAACTATTTCATATTTTCAAGCTTTTATTGTTCATTAGATCAATTTCCATTTCTAGTTAATTGCATTCTCATTTAATATAGTTTTCTTATTGTTATTAGCTTAATTCTCATATCTCTTTCAAGCTCTTTAGATTAAATCTACATCTCTCATATTTCCTTCAAGTTCTTAGTTTAATTGCATCCTCATATAGCTTAATTTCTCATTTTTGTTTATCTCTCAAGCTTTCAAAAATCCTCTGTCTTAGTTTGGTTTTTTGGTTGTTGGCTCTCATTCTAAGAGTAATTCAAACACCCCAGCTAATTAGGAGGCAACAGGTCAAATCAATAGATATTGTGAATTGAGTAATCCATACTCTTCTTCATAATTTTGATGATCGAGTAATGACTATGTTGTGTATATGGCTGGATTAGAGGTCCACATTCAGTGATAGATAGGTATGGGGTGAGGAACATATCTTATTAATTCATTTTAAAACACCTCATTTAATGTAACATGTTATCACTTTATTAAGTTACTTACAATAAGTGATCTTGGTAGTCACTTGTGGGCCTTGGCTCTTATTGCAAGCCACTCCCATCTATACGGCAAAGTGTTGGAAATTGCAATTGAAGCAATTGTTGTATTGTCATTGATGTCAAACCTTAATTGGTAAGACTATTTCTATTTAAGAAAGTACTATATCTATTTGAGTGTTGCTAAGGGGATAGGCAAGGTTGGTAACAATAGCACCTAAGGAAAGGTTGAGTTATCTTGATACTTCAATGAGTACTTGATTATGTGGCACAATGATAAGACAATGTATTGTTTATCTTAGTAAGAATGAAGACTAAAATGGTAGGCTTGACCGAGCATAAGTGAAGAAATCTAGTTTAAGCCGAGTGTTGTTTGTGTCGACCGAGCTAGTGAATGCCGAGTAAAAACAGTGTTGACCAAACACTAGTTAATTGCCGAGGAAGATAGTGTTAGTTGAGGGAATAGTTTATGTGGTGACCGAGCTTTCTAGAGAAGACCGAGAAGTTGGACATAGTATTAACTGAGCGTCAGTATTTTTCATTTGTTGAAGAATTCAGATTTCCAGCTGACATCATTGAATTCTTGAATTATGTAAAACGTGTTGACTTTATTTATTGATTGTATGAAAGCATTTAATGCACTGTAAAATATTTTATTGTAAATCTTTAAGAGATTCAAGATATTTCAAAGATAAGCTAAAGAACATAATGTAGGATGGATTCAATGAATCTGACCTAACCCTAAGATCTACAAAGGAGATTAAGCAGCAAAAGATGTATTGACCTAATAGAGGTAGTATTAAGGAAAGCTAAGCAAGAGGTTGAAGATACAGAAAGAAGTGAACACTAGAAGTATTGTTATTGACTGTCTAAGCAAAAAAGGATGAAGGAGAAGTGTTGTGATCGCTTGAAGGGTTCCGAGTAGATCAGTGATGGAGAGAGAAAAGGTTCATAGTTAGTAAGCCAACATATGTGCATGGAATTGGATCTGATATTTGCAAAGTGAGTTGTATGTTTCTCAGATCAATATTACTGCTACTTTCTAACCATTGTAATAGTCAAAATCATTTTAATAGAGGTTGACCTAACAGTCATAGGTATAAATCCTTTGAACAAGGTTGCATTATAATGGAGTGTATGTAAGTCCTCTAACAAGGTGCACTTTTAACAGAGTGGTTGAAATCCTTTAACCGGGTCACACTTGACAGTGTGTTTGTAACCTTTGACAAGGTTGGCTTTTCACCAAGCTCACTTCAGAAGAGTGAACATAATAGTAACATGTTACAAAGTGGTTTTTCCCAAATTGGGTTTCCACTATAAATCCTTGTGTTGATATTTGTGTGAATGTTTTGGTTTGAACATTTCTATGTTTTACAAGTTAGATACTTTTGGATAAGTGGACTGCACTGTTATATGTTTCTGTTATGCAATCAGTAATGACTGAGTAGGTGTTGGTTATTAGATCTGATTTGTTGAAGAGTTTGAAAGATTGTTTTATACATCTTGACCTGAGAGCAACTGATTCACCCCCCCTCTTTGTTGTTCTAAATCATATTAACAATTGGTATCAGAGTTGTTGGTGCTTATAGAGAACAAGTTTGAAGGTACTTGAAGCAAATGATCAAGATGTATAAGGAGGTACCTAAGCTGAATAAGGAAAACTTTTTTGCATGGCAAAGTTTGATGAAGCTACATCTAGCTAGTATTAGTGATTCTACTATGTATTACATTGAACATGACTATGTCACACTTGTTGCACCTCTGACTGCCAAGGAAATGAAAGCCAAACAAGAGCACAACCAAGCAATGTTGGAGATTGCATCTACCCTAAGTTATCCAAAATTTGAAGACATCAAAGACTACAGTACCACAAAGCAAATGTGGGACACCCTTGCAAGCATCTATGGTGGTGATGTGAATGTTTTGAGAGCAAAAGCCGAGAGCCTAAGAGGTAAATTTGATGAAATGAGAAGGCAAGAAGGTGAGAATATTGCACAATATTGTGGAAGAATAAAAGAAGTTCTAAATGCTATTAGAGGAGCAAATGGAACTATTGAGGATGAAACTGTAATAGGAAAAGTATTGAGAACTCTATGTCCTATCTATGCAATCAAAATTTTTATAATCTAGGAATCTAGATGTAACTCTCCTAATGCCCTTACTTTAGAAAGTTTGGTCGGCAAGCTTACTACTTTTGAACTTTCTAACCATGATAACTTCATTGTTGGTAGTATTGAATCTTCTTTTAAGTCTTAGATGGTTTTGAATAAGTCAAAGAAGGATAAAGAAAGATGCATCAGTGAAAGTGAAAGTTAAAGTGATAGTGATAGTGATAGTGGCACATCTAATGAAGAACTTGAGGATCTAGAAGCTCTTATGGCTAGAAGATTGAAAAGGGGAAAAGGAAGGTACAAAGGTAAACTCCTTATTATATGTTTTTCATGCAATAAAGTTGGTCATATAGCTACTAGATCTCCTGATAGGGATAATAAGGATGAAGAAAGAGACAACAAGCAAAAGGACAAAAGAGAAGATAGAGGTTACCGAAGATACAAAGACTACAAAGGGAAAGGTAAGAAATCCTTCTACATTGTTGAAGAAGAGACTGACACTGATAATGATGATTTTGAAATTGAAGTTGTCTATGTTGCAATGAAAGATGAATCTGATGAGGATGAGAAAATTGCATTAATATCTTATGTGAACAAAAATGTTAAATGAATTATTGACAGTAGTTGTTCACATCATATGACTGGAGATAAGAGTAAGTTTGATACCTTAAACCATTATAAAGGTAGGAGTGTAAAGTTTGGAAATGATGCACCATGTCCTGTTAGAGGAAAAGGATTGATTAAGCTAACTGATAAGATATCTTGTGAAAATGCTTATTGGGTTGAGGGTCTTAATTATAATTCGCTGAGTGTTGCACAGCTTAATAGCACTGGCTACCGAGTGGAATTTCATCACAGGAAGGAAAAAATATTTGATGCCACAGGTGAACTGATTGGAAGTGGAGAACAGACAAGTGGTATTTTTTCCTATCTAGACCTATCTGAAGAAACATGTATGATTGCACAACTTGATGATATTTGGTTATGGCATAAGCGGCTATGTCATGTTAACTTTGATAATCTGGTATAAATTAGCAAGAAAAAGAAAGTGAGAAGTCTACCTAGATTGAAGAAACCTAAGAATGTAATCTGCAAAGAATGTCAATTGGGTAAGATGACTAAGTCTAGTTTCAAGAGCAAAACCTTTACTTCTGAGAATGTCTTAGATTTGGTTCATACTAACATTTGTGGACTGATGGGTGTACAAAGTTATTGTGGTGCTAGATATTTTATCTTGTTTGTTGATTATTATACCAGAATGATGCACATAATGTTCTTAAAAGAAAAATTTGATTCTTTTCAATTTTTGAAGTGGTATGTGTGTGTGTGAAAATTGTACCTGATCTATAAACACAACACTTCAGTAAAACATTAGAGGTTAGTGATAATCAAAATCGTGCAAAATTGAAATCTATCTAACCAAGTGATTTACTGCCTTCTAGTAGGTGCGAGATTGATGTTCTCAGATTGTAATCGAGATCAGTGACCTAGATGACACCTAAATGAAGGATTTGAATGCAATTGATCTAGATATGAGATTGAATGCAATTAAGCTATTTTTTTTTTGATATTTTCTAGGTAATAAGAATGATAAACTGATATGCTATGGATGCTATTGAAAATTGATATGAAATGAATGCTAAATGATCTAACAATGAAGATTCTAACAATGATATGAAAACTATGAAATTCTATGCTAAGATATAAAAGCTATGCAATTGAAATTGATCTCACAACATTTTGAATTCGCAAGTTGATTCCTCAGCCTCCAATTCTCCAGCGTGATTGTGCAAAATATGTGATGAATTATGAAGAGCTGAGCCTTGTTTTTATAGAAATCCAAGGCTTTGGAGGTGCATGAGAAAAAGCCATAAATCACTCAAATAACTCAACTTGATTTTTGAGTTATTTTTAAATAAAGATAATTAAGTCACAAAAATCATGCAAAAGCACAGTTCAACTTGAATTAGAAGTTTAGATCAACTTTAAAACTCAAAAAGATGTTGAGTTTCAAAAAGCTAACAACTTGCATTGATTTTCCAATTTTGAGTTTAACTGGTCCTTGAATGTGCACATGGATAATTATGATTTAATAAATAAATAAAGTGATTTATTCTCAACTTAACTGCTTTTTGAAATAAAATAATTAATTTATGGGTTAATTAACTATTTTACCAAACTTTTATTAAAAATTATATTATTAAATAATGACAACATGCTTTAATTAATTAAATAAGAATTTAATCAATTATTCATAGGAATTTTGATTTATTGTCAAAATTAAATAATATAATTAATAATAGATATAATTAAATTTAATTAAATAATTAAGTGGAAAATATTAAATCTAATTAATTAAATATGCAAAATATTTAATTAATCAAATTTTAGGATAAATGTGATTTATTGCCAAATAATTATAAAATTAAAGATAATTATGATGATTAGGAATATTACTAGGAATATTCCCCGATGTAGAATTTAAGATAATCAATTATGATTCGATGATGTTTAGATGTGCCTTAGATTAGGACTTTGATGTCGATTTCATTCGAATTGAAGATGTAGGAGATTAATGAACTTATAGCCCATTTTTGGGGTATTACATTTTGCCCCTCTTTGAATAACTGTGCGAAGCGCAGTGGTTCAAAGAAAGTCTGTGTTTGATAGAGATATGAAACTGATGCAAAATTGATAATTGATATGAGACAGAAGCTGATTGATATTGATTTGATATGAAGATAATAGGTCCTGAATGACCAAAGATAATGTTCACTATAGCAGCGATGAACTGCAAATTGTGAAAAAGTGTCAAAACACCTGATTCCAAACCTTAGGATTGCAAAGAAGTGAGTGACCCATTCTAGACTCGATTGTCTTAGCAGAACTAGCAGGTATCACATCCGAATCCTTCAGTTGCCAAAGAACCAAGGGAAGAACACTGATGAACCGATGGGTGCAAAAACTGATATAGTTTACAAGATTAGGAGAATACCAGATTGATATGGATCTTGATGAATTTGATATGCCCCAAGTGATGGTAGATTTGCCCTGAGCGATGAGGTCTTTTTGATGAATCAGTAACTAGACATGATTATTGTCTTGATTATTGATGAAAGATATTGATAGATTTGATTGACAAACTTTGAATGATATGCAATACCATGCCCCCTTCGGTATTAAAATTGAAATCTGACAAGAAAAGTCAGTGTTGAGAATTTAGAAGCATGTTAATTGATTTGAGAAGTGGTTGAGCACATCCGGTGAATGCATTCTACATCATTTAGAGGTCCTGGAGACTAAGTTTGACTAGGTTTGACCATGAGTTGACCACGGTTGACCAAGTTGAAATTTTGATAGTTTGATGTAAGATAATCAGTTAAGTTGAATACTAGATTTATGTGATGATTGAAGGTTGAATATGGAAGTAGTGAATAAGATAAATGATCTCAGATTTTGATTTTGATCCCGAAAAAGGATTCTACTTGCTGTTTCGTTGGAGGAACCTTCGTGTGAGATTCAGCTCTTGTTAGACTTGAAGATGTGATTTGAAGAATCATTTAAGCATTGAAGTTTGTTTAGCTATTGTGAGATCATGCAACATGCAAAATGCAAAGAGACATGCAAAATGAAATGCAACCTAAGACCAAGGACCTAGTCACTGATCATATGTCGATTTGTTATCATCATTGAACTTTTAGGTATTCGGATAAATCAATACAATGCCCACTAGCCATGAAACCATAGACATATGAATATTGATTTGTATGCACAAGAATCAATACAACACCCACTGGACAACAACCATGGATATATGAATATTGACTTTATTTTCAGAATGTCGGATTAGATATAAGCATCAAGGTACAAATGCTAGGATGACCTGAATATCATGTCAATTTTGATATAGCAATTTGTACAAGCATCAAAAAATACACGTCGTGATGACCTGAGTATGCCTTGCGTTGTAAACACATCAAAAAGTCAAGAGATCATTCTAAATCCAATGTGAATTACCCGTAGTGACCCTTTATCATTCACATCCTTAGGCAAGATTGCGTTCCACAGTAGGAGAAAGAACTTACTCAAAAAGATAATAGTTAGATCAAACATCCCTGAATTTTTTGGGTATCAATGGTCAAGGTACGCATGGCCATCCAATTCGAGATAGAGGCTCTTACAGTCGGACACCATTTCAATCCAGAATTTCCAAAGTTATTAGATTTTCACATACAAGCAGAAAACAAAGAAAAGATTATGCCCCCAATCATCACTCTCTAAATCCTATAAAGGACATCATTGAAGAGCTCGAAGGGACACAATATGCAAAAATCTCAATGCGAATCAGTAAGCATACAAGGAGATAAAAGCATGAAGCACAGATTGTTTTCAGTTTGAGTTTTGATGTTTGATTGCATTGTTGTAGATGCAAAATCCTTTCTGGAGATGAGACTGACTGACTGACTCAACTTGAAGCTTCAAAGGACTCTGACAGGATAGGATATGTCTATGATACATGGGAGACCATAGGATATGACATTGATTGCCCCCAAGTGTTAAACATTGATAGGATATAGACGTGCAAGCTAATTGGTGTACAAACTGACTTATTGAAAACTGGAAATGTTGAAACAAACCGGGAGATATGTACAACTAAAGCAAGACTGAAAGTTGGGAAAGACCAAGATTGTGCTGATAGATGGACCATTTGGAACAAGTGGTGCCTGTTTGCTGGGTTTTCACCATCTTGTTAGAGATTCTATTTTTGCTACCAAGGCACCTATTTCCAGGTTTTCACCAAGGCACTTTTTCTTTTTCTCATTTTTTTGTATTTTTTCATTTTTTCAATTTTTTTGAATTTTTGGATTTTTTTAATTTTTTTTGTGAATCATCAAGGCACCTATTGCTAGGTTTTCACCAAGATGTTCATTTTTTCAGGACTTTTTCTGATTTTTAAGATTTTTTTCAGGACATTTACCAAGCAATGAATGCCTTAGGCGTAGAATTTCTTCAGATGGAGAATGTTGATTGGTTCTCGGAGCTGTTCTCCTTTAGTCATTGAGAGTTGATAGGCACCAAAGCCAAAAGTAGTAATGATAAAAAAGGGACCCAGCCAATTGGGTTCAAACTTCCCCTTGCGTACTTGATGTGATTGATTTTTAGGATTTTCTCTCAACACTAGATCACCAACCTGAAATTCTCTATCTCTGACTTTCTTGTTGTAGCCTCTAGACATTCTTTTTTGATACACTCTAACATGATCATACGCTGCTTGCCTGCGTTCATCTAGTAATTCAAGTTCTTGTAACCTAGACACTCTGTAGTCTTCATCAGTGACAAGTCCATGCATTCTGATTATGAGTGATGGGATTTCAACCTCAATAGGCAGTACCGCTTCAGACCCATAAACTAAAGAAAAAGGTGTAGCCCCTGTAGGTGTTCTGATACTTGTTATGTAGGCCCATAGAGCTGGATTAATCATGAGATGCTTTTTCTGATACTTGTACTGATACTGGTTCTGATACTGATTCTGATAATTGTTTTGATATTAATTCTGATACTAATTTTGATACTGATTATGATAATTGTTTTGATACTGGTTCTAATACTAATTCTGATAATGATTCTGATAATTATTCTGATACTGGTTCTAATACTGGGTATACTTGATAGCATATTTTTCTATTGCAAACTCCCAAGCAAGATCATATCATGCAGTCCCAATGTCTAGCAAGGTGGAGAACAAGAGGGATTGGCAAGCTAGTGGAAGAGATGGAAGACAAGAGAATAAAGGATAATGAAAGGAAGAAATCCTCAAGGGAAAACTCCTCAAGAATACCCAAGCTAGGGAAAAATTGTCATGTAAAGCATATTTGGACAAGCAATGAAAGGCCAACATAGGATAAGTCACAAAAGTGTAATGCCAGAGCAGGATAGGATGTAGTCCAAAGGAGTAGACATGTCAAGAGGCTTCATAGCACTGTGTTTTACTCTTTCTTTCTTTTTTTATTAGATCAAGACCAAAGGGGAAAAGGATAGCGATAGGTGAAAATGAATGGAGGAAGATGGATATGAAGGCTAAATATGGAAGGAATGATAGCAAGATCATCGTAAGATAGCTCACAAAATAGCCAAATGTTCGTGTATAGATCAACATTGTCAAGATCAAAGAGAGAAGATGAAATGGATGAAATATCCATAAGAACTACGCATGATGCCTGGTTTCCAAGTTTTCATCATGGTACTTATCCAAGGTGCCACAAGGGAGTGGTTTTCACCCTAGGATGAATTGATTTCTCTTTACTTTTGCTACCAAGGTGCCTGTTTCCAGGTTTTCACCAAGGCACATTTTTAATTTTAATTTTTCTTGGAAGAAGGAAAGCTTTTTAGATAATGCTCCTTGAAAGGATAAACCATGATATGCCAAGGATTCAAAATGATATGCTCAAAGATGCTGATAGGGAAAGGAACATGGAAGAGAAAAATGGAGGATAGGGTTTTATGTAAAGCGAGTGAGGTTGGAAGATAGGAGAAATAGGCAAATGAGGAAAAAGGATAGAAGGTAGAAGGTTAATGAATGGAAGGATTGTGAAAGGGTAGATGGAAAGGAAGGCAAGATCAACATAAACACACACCTTGAAGGGTGGCAAGAGGGTGGAGGAAATGTGAATGAAGGAATACGTGAAGGAATATGGCAAATGGATAGCAGAGGTTGAGGTTTGGGTGCATGAAATGGAGGAATATTTTTGGAAGGAGATGTAGTGGAAGCCTTTGGAAGCTTGAATGTCAATTTCACTTTTTGTTCAACACCAGACTCTTTCAAGAGACTTTGGAATCCATATAGTTGTAGGCTTTTTATTTCCTTTTGATGATTTAGAGATAATATCTTCAATGATGGATTTTGGAACCCATACTTGTCTTGTAGTTTTTTTTTTAGATATCTCTTTTGACTTTATGCCTCCATGTTGTTTAGAGGAGACATGGTGATCTTCTCTTTTTGATGGATTCTTGTATTGCTTCTTTTTCTTGTATTGAACATTCAAGTTACTCCCAAAAGACTTGAGATTTGTAGAAGAGGGAGGATATGACTGGTTTAGATGGGTGGGTGGATGAAAAGGATTCAAGGGTATGCATCTATGTTGATCTTGAGGAAAGATGGGAGATGGAGGTATGTAAGGACCCAAGATGGATGGCAAATTAGGAGAGTTAGGAGGGGAAAGTGAAGGGACATAAGGACCCAAGATGGAAGGAAGGTGTGAAGATCTTTGTAGTGGTGGAAGAGGTCCAAGGATGGAAGTGGAAGACGCAAAAGGATAATCAATAAGTTCATCAACATCTATATGACAACCAAGGATATCAGCATCTTTAGAGTGAGCATTAGAATTTTCAATAGAATCATGGACATCTTGAATATGAGCACCTTCTTTGATAGGATTGTTCAAAGCTTGCAAAGACTTAGGAAGAGTAGAAAGTGAAAGTGAACATGGAGTGGTAGAACAAGAAGATGGAAGACTTTGATCTTGACAAGGATCTTTGGATAGCACAAGTGCATAATTTTTCTTTTGATTTTCAATAGACTTAACATTGGAAGTAACAACACTATTTTTAACAACCTTAATGGAAGTATCATCTTTGGAAAATGCAAGTGTAGTAAGGTTATTTTGATTGCCAATAAGCTCAACAATGTAAGTAGTAGCTTGATCTTGCTTAGGAGAAGACTTAAGACATGATGGAATGCATGAAAAAGGGTGTACAAGATCAAAAGAACCATGAAGCAGATAAGAGACATCGGGAAAAGGAGTGGATGACATGGAGGGTTCTTGATCTTGATCTTTCTTTATGTTCTTTTCTTTATCATTTTTAGAGTCCTCTTGACATGGAGCCACTTCTAAGGACAAGGAAGCATGTTGGGATTGTATGGATGACTTTGGAAGAGATGGTGGAGGACTAGCTAAAGTAGGGATTATAGCATATGAAGACTTAGGCTCTTTAGGTTTATCATCATTGAAAGTCTTTGCAGCCAAGTGAAGGTTAGCTTGAGTCTCTTTAAGAGGTAGCCCTAGAGGATAACTATAGGGAACCACATGAAAAGTATCAAGGCTTGTGTCAAATGAAGGTTCTGTGAAAGATTTGAAAGACTCAGAAGCTTTAGGAAATGTACGAGTATTGGAGGAAGTAGGGGATGGAAGGGAACCATCACAAGACAAAGGTTCAACATTAACATGATCTTGCTTGAGAGTGTAGTCTTTATTTTTAGCCTGAGAGTTCTTAGAGGAGAGATTCTTATAGTATTGACATTTCAAGCTAGCACGATGTATTTTATAGTCCTCAGCAGTAGTAGATGGATCATCATCAAGGTATTGTCCACAAAAGCCATCAAAATCTCTTTCAAAATCAGAATCATATGGATCACCATCACGATCTATCCAATGTGATGGCCCATTTGTAGTAAGTAGGAATGAACGACGAGGAGGACTCTTAGGAACAGAGGTGTCATAGGTATCATTACATTGTCTATCATCATAGTCATCATAGTCTCCAAAGCTGGATGTGTCACTCTCTGTCATATTGCTCAAATTTTGTCTGGGGGCATGGTGACATGTACAAGTCTTTATCAAATGGAAAAGAGTATAGAGATTCCATGGAGAACTCTTTAGGTTCCTTTTCTTTCTCAAGTTTGTTAAGCTGGACTTGCATAGCATGTATCTGTTTCATCATAGCGGTGATCAAAATTTCTTCCTCATGTGTACTGATTCTTTGAGACATGTGTACTAATTCTCGATAGCTACTGATATGTTCTTGACATAGTGATTTTGTTTGATAGATTATGGAACTAGGCTGAAAACATTGGATATCTTGCAATTTGACAATTTCTGACAACTCTCTCAAATTTTTCCAAATGACACTCTGCAGACTCGTACGACACTGGGTAGTCTATGAAACGATAGTTGCTAAACTCATACGATAGTTAGGTAGCAATGAAATGATAGTTGACAAAACTTGTACGACAGTTGCTAATAGGGTTTTGACTTTCTTGAATTTGCTGGTTTGAAAACTCATACGACACTGGGTTCTCAATCATACGATAGATGGGCAATGCTGAAATGACACTTGACAAAACTCGTATGAATTTTGACTTCCTGAAATGACTTTTGACTCCAGAAAGAATTTTATGTCAAATTTTGTAAAACTTAAGGTTTTTAGTTTTGGATTGTTTGCAAATTGTACTGTCCAGATTTTGAAGGTTATACCAGATTTGATCATTTTTAATAGCCAAGCAGATAAACAAGCACGTAGAATAGTAAGCAAGTGATTTCAGGCACGTCTGAAAATAATGAACAAGGGCAAAAGCAACCTTGCGCATGAACAATGAAGTGACCAAATTATGCTAATCCCTGAGAGTACTAATTGTGTATGTTCTGAAAAGTTTTGCAATAACACACATATACCTGAGAATGAAAAAAAATTGGCCTCTCTAGGGTTTTTAGTAATGGTTTGACTCTACAATTTTTATGATTCAAAGGGGTGATCTCCAATCCCGGTGCACCAGGGTTTTGACACAGTCTGAGAACTTAATCTTCAAGAGCTACTAGGGAGATCTGACAACCCAACAATAAACCATACCCGTGGAGATTTCTTCCACAAGGACATTTATATAGTGGCTGTCACTACCACGGTGAAAATGGCTATGACCGCTTGAGGTTCTGTCAACGCAGTTTTCCCTGTGAAGGGATCGTCCTCTATGGTTAACCCTCTCTAAAGGTGACTCATAGATTTATACCATAAGGGGACTTGGCTCCAGATTCAAGGTTTTGACACCTCTTCACTTTTAACCCAAATAAAACAAGCAGATTAATCCAACACACTAAGACAAAGTTTTGTTCCACCAAGGTCTGTGATATCAACTCCACGTGATCTATCAACCTCTCCAAGGAGAGAATGTATCAATAAATAAGAGAAGATGCACTAACCAATTTTGATTCACCAAAACTCATGATATCAACCCCACGTGATCTATCAACCTCTCCAGAGAGAGAATGTGTCGATCAATAAGAGAAGACTCACTAACCAAGTTGAATGTGAAACACACTAAGTATCCTCCCTACCTACAAGGATTCCGTCGTCAAGGAAGGATTTCGCTAGGAATCCAATCTCTCAAGAATCACGAATAGTGTTCATAGGGCCTAATTACTATGTGAGCACAGATATATTCCCGAAAGTAAATCTACCAAAAGTACCCAAAAAGTAGAAAGAGGAACACTTAACGCTTAAAGTGAATATGAGATGAGTCCACAAGGTGGAACACTTAACACCTCACACAAGCTGAAAATGAGTCCCCAACTTAGAAAATAAGTGAGTTCCTAAAAGCACAAAAGGGTTTCCAAGTGGAACATTTAACACTTATGTCATGTTGACCCCTCCCCTTTATGGCGTTGAGATTGCAACCATGGGGTAGAAATGAGGGACCGGTGGATTAGCAAGTCCAATAACCCAAGATAACAATCAAGATCAATCACAAGTATTCTAAGACTACTTAATGAGTCCTTAAGGGGTCACAACCTAGTATCAAATTATGCAAGTGTGTAAAAATATATCAAAAACATGAAAAGATGCACACAAGCTTGACACATAAGAGATTTATTTTAAGTCTTAAATCAAAATATTATTAGATGAAGGAGAATACCTAGGATCCTCACAATGCGCTTAGTAGATTTTACTTGATTTTTAGCAATTTGTGTTGAGCTTTTCCATGCAAGCAAGTGACAAACTCTCCAACAAGCAAACAAGCAAACAAGATATGCAAAATATATTCAACTTATGAAAACCATAGGGTTAGCTCTAAAAATCAATTATTATTAGTAATAATAACTAGCAATTAACCCAAATGACAACTCATATCTTTCATTGAACCATGTAAAAAAAAAAAGTGCATACCCATCACAAAACTTTATTTTTTTTGCTGCATTTGACCTAGTCAACAAGATCTAATTTTTTTGATATGATTTTGGCAACAAAAATAGAAATTTAGAATAGAGACCCCTACTAAAAAATAGAGAGTTTTCCAAAAATGCAAAATTTTTAGAAAAATCTCTTCATTTGTGCCCTAGAGACCCATTTTATCAAAATAGACCATTTTTTGTAAATTGACTATTTGAGCTATGATATCATGTCCAAATTTAAAACATAAAGAATGGACCCCCTATAAAATTTAAAGAGCTTTCCACAAATATAAATTTTTTTGAAAAATATGCTGATTTACGTCAAATATTAATTTTTTCCAGAATTTTAAGAAAAAATTATTAAAAATTTAAAACATTATAGAAAATTCTAAATTTTTTACTGTAGCTTTCTTGACATGCCACCAACTTGTAAAACAAATTTCAGACCAAAATTTTAAGCCGTTTGGGAGATAAAATTAAATCTTTGAAACTTTGGGGTTTTAGCTCCCAAAAAAATCAAAACCAGCATGCAAAGGTGGGTTGCCCTACGGTGGGTGCCAGAAATGTGTGTGTGAAAATTGTACTTGATCTATAAACACAACACTTCAGTAAAACATTAGAGGTTAGTGATAATCAAAATCATGCAAAATTGAAATCTATCTAACCAAGCGATTTACTGCCTTCTAGTAGGTGCGAGATTGATGTTCTCATATTGTAATCGAGAACAGTGACCTAGACAACACCTAAATGAAGGATTTGAATGCAATTGATCTAGATATGAGATTGAATGCAATTAAGCTATTTTTTTTTTGATATTTTCTATGCAATAAGAATGATAAACTGATATGCTATGGATGCTATTGAAAACTGATATGAAATGAATGCTAAATGATCTAACAATGAAGATTCTAACAATGATATGAAAACTATGAAATTCTATGCTAAGATATAAAAGCTATGCAATTGAAATTGATCTCACAATGCTTTGAATTCGCAAGTTGATTCCTCAGCCTCCAATTCTCCAGCGTGATTGTGCAAAATATATGATGAATTATGAAGAGCTGAGCCTTGTTTTTATAGAAATCCAAGGCTTTGGAGGTGCATGAGAAAAATCCATAAATCACTCAAATAACTCAACTTGATTTTTGAGTTATTTTTAAATAAAGATAATTAAGTCACAAAAATCATGCAAAAGCACAGTTCAACTTGAATTAGAAGTTTAGATCAACTTTAAAACTCGAAAAGATGTTGAGTTTCAAAAAGCTAACAACTTGCATTGATTTTCCAATTTTGAGTTTAACTGGTCCTTGAATGTGCACATGGATAATTATGATTTAATAAATAAATAAAGTGATTTATTCTCAACTTAACTGCTTTTTGAAATAAAATAATTAATTTATGGGTTAATTAACTATTTTACCAAACTTTTATTAAAAATTATATTATTAAATAATGACAACATGCTTTAATTAATTAAATAAGAATTTAATCAATTATTCATAGGAATTTTGATTTATTGTCAAAATTAAATAATACAATTAATAATAGATATAATTAAATTTAATTAAACAATTAAGTGGCAAATATTAAATCTAATTAATTAAATATGCAAAATATTTAATTAATCAAATTTTAGGATAAATGTGATTTATTGCCAAATAATTATAAAATTAAAGATAATTATGATGATTAGGAATATTTTTAGGAATATTCCCTGATGTAGAATTTAAGATAATCAATTATGATTCGATGATGTTTAGATGTGCCTTAGATTAGGACTTTGATGTTGATTTCGTTCGAATTGAAGATGTAGGAGATTAATGAACTTATAGCCCATTTTTGGGGTATTACAGTATGTGGCCAAGGTTGAAAAAGAGACATGTAAAAACATGAAGTGTCTGAGATCTAACCGAGGCGGAGAATTCACATCAAATGAGTTCAATCTATTTTGCAATGATAGATGGATCAAAAGACAAATGTCTGCACCTAGAACTCCTCCATAGAATGGTATTGCAGAGAGAAGGAACAAATCTATCTTGGACTATGCATGGATATTAATGATTGAAAATAATGTTGCATAGAAGTATTGGAAAGAAGTTTTAAGTACAATTGTTTATACTCTTAACCGAGTACCAATCAAAAAAGGTACAAATCTGACACCTTATGAATTATGGCATGGGTATGCACCGAATGTAAAATACTTTAGAATCTTTGGAAGTAAGTGCTACATATTGAAGGATAGTAGGAATGGAAAAGTTGATGCTAAAAGTGATGAGGGTATATTCCTAGGCTATTCCACAAAAATTAAAGCTTATAAGTGTCTGAATTCTAACACTAATAAACTTGTGGAAAGTGTAAATGTCAAAGTTGATGAGTATGCAGAGAAAAATGAAGCTGACAGTAATAGGGTACCATAAGATTATAGATCTTTTGTGTATATAGAGGAAAAAGAGGCAAGTGATAGACATGCACCTGATGCTGAGTCTAAGGTAAGCAATGTCAAGCATTAGGATAACAATGTCGAGAGAGAAGAAGAACATGCCAAGCAATAGGAAGAAGCTGTCAAGTATTAGGAAGAGGTTGTCAAGCATTCAGAAGCTGAATCTGACAATCTTGTTGGAGAACCTGATGAGCCAAATGAAAGAAGATCAGAACCTATTCTAGCACAATATGTAAGGAGACATCACAAGCTTGAATAGATTATTGGAGATAAAGATACCAAAATTCAGACAAGAAGCAAGGTAAGAGATTCAACATGTTTACTATGTGAATATGAGCCTAAGACAACAAAGGAAGCATTAGAAAATGAAGACTAGATAGAAGCAATGAATGAAGAGATTGACCAGATAGTGAAGAATGATACCTGGACTCTGGTGTCAAGACCAGAAGATAATAATGCCATTGGGACAAAGTGGGTATTTCATAATAAGTTGAATGAACATTGTCAAATCACAAGAAACAAGGCTAGGCTAGTATGCAAAGGCTACGCACAAGAAGGAATAGATTATGGGGAGACATTTTCCCCTATAGCAAGATTGGAAGGAGTCAGAGCTCTGCTTGCATATGTTGCCTATAAAAGTTTCAAGGTATACCAAATGGATGTCAAGTCTACATTTTTAAATGGTATACTAGAAGAAGAAGTATATATTGAACAACCAGAAGGATTTTTTGATCCAAACAAAAGATACATGGTTTGCAAACTGAATAAAGCACTATATGGATTAAAGCAAGCTCCCAGAGCATGGTATGAGAGATTGCATAACTACCTAATATAGATTGGATTCTCAAGGACAAATGACACAAGCAATCTGTACATGAAAGATGAAGAAGGTAGAGGAATCCTATTAGCCAAAATATTTGTAGATGATATTATATTTGGTGGACAAGATGCCTTGTGTAAGAAATTCTCAAATGAAATGCAAACTGAATTTGAAATGAGTATGTTTGGAGAGATCAAATTTTTTGTTGGTTTGCAAGTATATCAGATGGTGAAAGGAATCTTCATCACCTAGTCTAAATATGTTCATGAGATACTGAAAACCTTTGGTATGGAAGACTCAAGGCTAGTAAGTACTCCCGTCGCTACTAGACAAAAGTTGTCTAAGAATGATGATGTTGTATAAGTTAACCAGACTTTGTATAGATCTATGATCGGAAAGCTACAGTATGTTGTACATAGTGTAATACCCCAAAAATGGGCTATAGGTTCATTAACCTCCTATATGAACACATCGAATGAAATTGATACAAAAGTCCTAACCTAAGGCACATCTTCACATCTAAATCCTAATTGATTTTATCTTAATTCTGCATCAGGGTATATTTCTTAAATATTCCTAATTTATCTAATTATCTTTAATTAAATATTATTTGGCGATAAATGTTATTATTTATCCTAAAGTTGATTAATTGAATATGATAAATATTTAATTAATTAATTTAATTCTGCCACTTAATTATTTAATTAGATTTAATTGCATTTATTTCTAATTAATATTATTTTTATTTTGACAATAAATCAAAATTCCTACAAACAATCAATTGGATATTTATTTAATTGATTTAAAATCAAAGTTGTCAAATTTAATGATTTAATTGGAATAAAGTTTGATTTAATAATTGATTAACCCATAAATCAATCATTTTAATTCAAAATCAGTTAAGTGGAAAATAAATCACTTTATTTATTAAATTAATTCATATTAAATCATGCACAATCACAAATGCAGTCAACTTTAAAATAATTGTTAATTTCAATTTGTAAACTTTCTAAAACTCAACATCTGATGATGAGTTGAAAAAGAGAACTAAAACTCTATTTTGAGATAAAAACTACTTTTGCATGATTTTATGAATTAAATATTCTTAATTTCTTGTTAACTCAAAAATTAACCTGAGTTTATCAAGAGTGCTTTATGGCTTTTCTCAATGCATCCTCAAGCCTTGGATTTCTATAAAAACAAGGCTTAGCTATTCACAAAGTCTGCACAATTTTTAGCTGATAATTAACACCTCAAAATTGCATCTTCACTCTGGCGAATTTGTGACTGAAGAATCAATCTTTTGCGAATCAAGGCTATTGTGAGATTTTCATTTATTGTTTTGAGCATTCATAGTTTCATATCATAGATTTTTATATTCATTCATAGCATTTCTTAGATTAAAGCTGCATTCAAACTCAATTTCATACATTATAGCTTAGATTCATATAGTTTCTCATTCTTATTGCATAGAAAATAAAAAATATAGATTAATTTGTATTCATATTTCATTGTTTTCATCATCTTAAATCCTTCGTTTAGGTGTTGCATTGTCACTGATCTCAATTCCAATTTGAGAACATCATACTCGCACCTACTAGAAGGTAGTAAATCGTCTGGTTAGCATAGTTTCAATTACTTGCAGATTTCGGTTTTTGCTAACCTCTAATGTTTTACTGAAGTGTTGTGTCTACAGGTAGGTGGAAAATTCACACACATTTTTGGCACCCACCATGGGGCCTTGAAATAGGTTTTCATTCTACTCTATCAAATTTCTATCATTTTTCTCAAACCCACGACCACAAGGTTAATTTTTGTGAGTTTTGTGACAAATTTTTGGGCTATTTTTCCGTAAATCTGACTGATGTTTTTATTGGTACATGCACATATGACATGATACAGATCCAAAATTTATATTTATGGAAATATATTTTAGTTATCTTTCATTTACCATTGGTTTGGATTAATTTAATTTTGATTTGCAAAAGTTATGATCATTTTAGTAAAGACTGGTCTGAACCTGATTTTATGAAATCTGACTGATGTTTTTATTGGTACATGCACATATGACATGGTACAGATCTAAAATTTATATTTCTAGAAAGATATTTGAGTTAGATTTCATTTTCCATTATTTTGGATTAATTTTGTGTTTATTTGAAAAATTTATGATCATTTTAGTGAAGCTTGATTTGAACCTAATTTATGAAATCTGACTGATGTTTTTATTGGTACATGCACATATGACATGATACAGAAACAAAATTTATATTTCTAGAAAGGTATTTGAGTTAGACTTCATTTTCCATTGGTTTATATTAATTTAATTTTGATTTGCAAAATTTATTATTGATTTAGTATAGACTGGTCAGAATCTAATTTTTTATGACAATAGGTTTTTCGATTATCAAATAACATAAATTATCTTTGACTAACCTAATTTTCTACCACATGGGGTTGACAAGTTGCATTTCATTTTGTATGGATTTTTATAATAGTGGGTTTCATGAGAATAGGTAATTTTTTCATAACAGTGGTTTGCAGGTACATCTTGTGGGTACAAAAGATAGAAGACAAATGCTCAAAAATTGCTAAAATAGGTAAAATCTACTAAGCATGTTGCAAGGAACTCAAGTATTTTATTACATTGATAACACTTTATTTTGGGACATAAAAAAAACTCTCTTGTGTTAATTTTGAGTGCCTTTACAACTTTCATAATTCACACTTCAGTTTTGGGCTCTAAAACGAACATAGATTTGCTTTTTGCATATCTATTACACATAGTAATTAGGCCCTATGAACACTATTTGTGGATGATCTTGAGAGAGTGGCCTTCTTTCACTTGTTCATCCATGCGAATCTCTTCTTGATGATAGATCCTCTTGTAGGTAGGGAGGTTACTAAGATTGTCTTGTGTTTTACTAGATTTGTGCATCTTCAACTTTTGATTGATACATTCTTTCTCCGGAGAGGTTGATAGATCATAAGCAGTTGACATCATAGATCTTTGCGAGATAATTTTGGTCTTAGTGTGTCAGATTAATCTGTCTACTTTGTCTTGGTGAAGTGAAGAGGTTAGGGGATTATGCTCTACTTTCTTTTTGGATAGTACCAGAAACCCAGATCCTTGAATCTGATCTAGTCCCCCTGTGGTATCTTTTGTGAGTCACCTTTAGAGAGGGTTAACTGTAGTGGATGAAACTTCAAGTGGTAATAGCCATTTTCATTGTGGTAGAAAATACCACTATATAAATGTCCTTATGGATGAAATCTTCACAAGTGTGGTCTCTCATTGGGCTGTCAGATCTCCATAGTAGCTCTTGATTAATTAAATTCTTGGACTGTGTCAAAACCCTAGTGTGCCTAGATTGGAGTTCGCCCTCTAGAGATTACCAAAGTTTCAAAGTCAAACCATTACTAGAAACCCTAGTGAGGCCAAATTTTTCATTTTCTAAGAATATGTGCATTATTGAAAAACTTTTTGGAACATACACAAGTAGAATGTCTAGAGATTAGCACAATAAGTCACTATTGCTTGTTCATGCGCAAGGTTTCTTTTTCCTTTGTTCATTGTTTTCAGATGATTTCTTGATTCCCTTGCTTGTTGTTTTGCATGCTTGATATCTTCTTGGTTACTTGAGAAAAACTTTTACATAGATCTTCAAAAATTGGATAGAAAAATTTGCAAACAAACTGATACTGAAAAACTGAAAAATTGCAAATCTGAAGCAAAAATACTTTTTGGGGTCAAAAGTCATCCTAAAATTTCAAAACTCATATCAAAGCCAAAGCCAAAGTTGTCAGAGATTGGTCAAATTTGTCATAAATCTAGTTTTTACAGCCTATTCCCAAATTTTGTCAAAATAGCGAACTGATTCTTGTCATTTCTAGTCATCCTTGGTCGGTTTGGGTCAAATCTTAGGTGCTATGACATGTTTCTCAACATCCAAATGAGCTTAAATGGTATCAAGTTGTACAAAATGACTCTTGGTCTTCTTTCTTCCACATCTCTCATGTCTTCCTAGTCTCCCATTTCCATCCTTTCTCCTATTCCTTCACACTTCTTCCTCTTCTTCCTAAACTCTTCACATCTTCTTGATTCTTTTCCTCTTATTATCTACTCTATTTTCTTCTATTCATCTCTTATGTCACTTCCATGCTTGATTCCTCCTCTTCTAGAACCATGAATTTCAATTATCTTGTTATGGAACCTCTCTTGAAAAGGGATGATCTTGAACTCATTGCTCAATTTGAAGAGTATTATTCCTCCAAAAATCCCATGAGTGATAAGTTTATGACAGAAATAAAAGAAAAATTAATTAAATCAGACACATTTTTTAGGATCATATGCATGATCTTGTCATGACCTCCTTCTTCCAAATGTCTTTCATCTTCTAAGTCTTTTCATTCTTCCTCATCTTCCAAGTCTTCTTCCTCCACTAGGTCTTCACCTTCCTCTTCTCCATGATCTCGTTCCTCTTCTACTTCTCCCAAGAGTCTTACTCCTCATCTAAGACATACCATGTTGAGCAATGTGATAACCCTTATGATACCTCTTCCACAGAGAGTGACACACCCATCTTTGAATACTATGATGACTATGATGACAGACAATATAATGATACCTATGACACCTCTGTTCCTAAGAGTCCTCCTTGTTGTGTGCTCATGCTTACTAGAAATAGGACGTCACATTGGAAAGATCATGATGGTGATCCATATGATTCTGATTTTGAAGGAGACTTTGATGATTTCTGTGCACAATACTTAGATGATCCATCTATTTCACTTGAAGAAGAGAAAGCTTACCGTATTAATTATAAACGTCAATACTATAAGGATCTCTCCTCCAAGAACTCTCATGCTAAAAATAAATATTATACTCTCAAGAAAGATCATGTTAATATTGAACCTTTGTCTTGTGATGGTTCTCTTCCATCCTATACTTCCTCCAATGCCCATACATTTCCTAAAGCTTCCAAGTCTTTCAAATCTTTCACAAGTTCTTCATCCACCAAAGGTCCTAATACTTTTCATGCAGTTTCCTATAGTTATCCTCAAGGGCTACCTCTTAAAGAAACTCAAGCTAACCTTCACTTGGTTTCAAATACTTTCAATAACGCTAAACCTAAAGAGCCTATGTCGTTATATGCTATAATGCCTACTTCATCTAGTCCTTCACCATCTCTTCCAAAGTCTTACATACAATTGCAACATGATCCCTTGTCCTTAGAAGTGGCTCCATGTCAAGAGGACTCTAAAAATGATAAAGAAAATAACATAAACAAAGATCAAGATCAAGAACCCTCCATGTCATCCACTCTATTTCATGATGTCTCTTATCTATTCCATGGTTCTTTTGATCCTGCACACTCTTTCTCATTCATTCCACCTTGTCTTAAGTCTTCTCCTAAGCAAGATCAAGCTACCACTTACACCATTGAGTTTATTGATAATCAAAATAACTTTACTACACTTGTGCTTTCCAAATATGATACTTCCATTAAGGTTGGTAAAAATTGTGTTGTTACTTCCAATGTTAATCCTATTGAAAATCAAGAAAAAAATTGTACGCTTGTGCTATCCAAAGCTCCTTGTCAAGATCAAAGTCTTCCATCTTCTTGTTCTATCACTCCATGTTTGCTTCCACTTTCTACTCTTCCTAAGTCTTTTCAAGCTCTAAACAGACCTATCAAAGAAGTTGCTCCTATTCTAGATGTTCATGATACTATTGCAAATTCTAATGCTCACTCTAAAGATGCTAATGTCCTTGGTTGTCATATATATGTTGATGAACTTATTGATTATCCTTTTGTATCTTCTACTTCCATCCTTGGACCTCTTCCACCACTACTAAGGGCTTCGTGTATGCCTTCTATCTTGGGTCCTTATGTCCCTTCACTTTCCCCTCCTAACTCTCCTAATTCATCATCCATCTTGGATCTTTACATCCCTCCATCTCCTATATTTCCTCAAGATCAACATAGATTCATCCCCTTGAATCCTTTTCATCCACTCACCCATCTAAACCCATCACATCTTCCCTCTTCTTCCACAAGTCCCAAGTCTTTTGGAAGTAACTTGAATGTTCAATACAAGAAAAAGAAATAATACAAGAATCCATCAAAAAAAGAAGATCACCATGTCTCCTCTAATCAACATAGAGGCATAAAGTCAAAAGAGATATCTAAGAAAAAAACTACAAGACAAGTATGGGTTCCAAAATCCATCATTAAAGATATTCTCTCTAGATCATCAAAAGGAAATGAAAAGCCTATGGCTATATGGATTTCAAAGTCTTTCTTGACAGAGTCTGGTGTTGAGAAAAAAGTGAAGTTGACACTCAAGCTTCCAAAGGCTTCCACTCCATCTTCTTCCAAAAACATTCTTCCATTCCATGCACCTAAACCACAACCTCTACTATCCATTCACCATATTCCTTCACGTATTCCTTCATTCACATTTCCTCCATCCTCTCACCACCCTTCAAGGTGTGTGTTGATTTTTATCTTGCCTTCCTTTCCATCTACTCTTTCACAATCCTTCCATTCAGTATCCTTCTACCTTCTATCCTTTTTCCTCATTTACCTATTCCTCCTATCTTCCAACCTCACTCGCTTTAAAAAAAACCTTATCCTCCATTTTTCTCTTCCATCTTCCTTTCCCTATCAGCATCTTTGAACATATCATTTTGAATCCTTGAAATATCATGGTTTATCCTTTCAAGGAGCATTATTTAAAAAGCTTTCCTTCTTCCAAAAAAAGAAAAAAAGAAAAAAAAAATTGAAAATGTGCCTTGGTGAAAATTTGGAAACAGGCGCCTTGGTAGCAAAAGTAAAGAGAAATAAATTTATCCTATGGTGAAAACCACTCCCTTGTGGCACCTTGGATAAGTACCATGATGAAAACTTGGCAATCAGGCATCATGTGTAGTTCTTCTATATATTTCATCTATTCCATCTTCTTTCTTTGATCTTGACAATGTTGATCTTTTCAATGGGCCTTTGATCTTATAGGATCCATACATCCTTATTCTTCTAATGGGCATACCCACATTATTATAGCTACAGATTATTTCACAAAATGGGTAGAAGCAGTCCCTTTAACACAAGCAACTAGAAAATAAATATCTATGTTCATCTTGAACTACATCATATGTCGGTATGGTATTCCACATTCTATAGTCACAAATAATGGTGGACAATTAAAAAAAAAGACTTAGATGATCTATGTGCCAAATTCAATATTACACAACATTGCTCATCTATCTACTATCCTCAAGGGAATGCACAAGTAGAGGCTTCAAACAAGAATCTATTGAAAATCTTACACCGTATAGTTAATAAAACAAGATGAGAGTGGCATCTTATGATCAATCCAGCTCTCTAGGCCTACAAAACAAGTATCAAAATGCCCACTGGGGCTACTCCATTTGCTTTAGTTTATGGGTTTGAAGCGGTACTACCTATTGAGGTTGAAATCCCATCATTAAGAATCAGAATGCATGGTCTAGTAACTGATGATGACTACATAGCATCTAGGTTGTAAGAACTTGAACTACTAGATGAGTGCATACAAGCAACATATGATAATCTCAAAGTATATCATAAGAGAATGTCTAGAGGCTACAACAAGAAATTCAAACATAGAGAATTTCAGGTTGGCGATCTAGTCTTGAGAGAGAATCCTAAAAATCAATCACATAGAGAGCACAAGGGGAAGTTTGAACCCAACTGGCTAGGTCCCTTTGTAATCACTGCTACTTTTGGCTCTAGTGCCTATCAATTTTCAACGACTGAAGGAAAACAGCTCCAAGAACCAATCAATGTTCTCCATCTGAAAAAATTCTATGCCTAAAGCATTCAATCTATGGTAAAATGTCCTGAAAAAATTATAAAAATTGGAAAAGTCCTAAAAAATGAACATTTTGGTAAAAATACCAAAAATATCAAAAAAAATTGAAAAAATGAAAAATATAAAAAAATGAGAAAAAAAAAATGCCTTGGTGAAAACTTGGAAACAAGTGCCCTGGTAGAAAAAATAAAATCTCTACCAAGATGGTGAAAACCCAGCAAATGGGTGCCACCTGTTCAAAATGCTCCATCTATTAGCACAATCTTGGTCTTTCCTAGCTTTCAATCCTACTTTAGTTTGTACATATCTCTTGGTTTATTTTTGCATTCCTGTTTTCAATAAAGTCGGTTGGTACACCAATTGGCTCATGCATCTGTATCCTATCAATGCCTGACACTTGGGGGCAATCAATGTCACATCCTATGGCCTTTACATCTTAGACGAGTCATATCCATTCACAGTCCTTTGAAGCTTTATCCGAGTCAATCAGTTTGTCTCCTCTCCAGAAAGGATTTTGCATCTACAACAATGCAATCAAACATAAAACTAAAAATAATCTATGCTTTTTACAAGCTTTTATCTCCTTGTATGCTTATTGATTCGCATTGAGATTTTTGCATATTGTGTCCCTTCGAGCTCTTCAATGATGTCCTTTACAAGATTTAGGGAGTGATGACTGGGGGCATAATATTTTCTTTGTCTTCTACTTTTATGTTAAAATCTAACAACTTTGGAAATTTTGGATTGAAATGGTGTTCATCTGTAAGAGCCTCTATCTCATATTGGATGGCCATGTGTACCTCAACCATTGATACCTAGAAAATTCAAGGAAGTTTGATTTAACTATTATTATTTTTAGTGAGTTCTTTCTCCTACTATGAAACGCGATCTTGCCTAAGGATGTGAATGATAAAGGGTCACTACAGGTAATTCACACTAGATTTAGAATGATCTCTTGACTATTTGATGTGTTTGCATGCAAGGTGTATTCAAGTCATCATGACATTTATGTTCTAATGCTTATACAAATTGCTATACCAAAATGGACATGATATTTAGGTCATCCTGGCATTTGTGCCTTGGTGCTTATATCTAATCTGACATTCCAAAAACAAAATCAATATTCATATGTCCATGGTTGTCTCACTAGTGGGCATTGTATTGATTCTTGCACATACAAATCGATATTCATATGTCTATAGTTTCATAACTAGTGGGCATTGTATTGATTTATTCAGTTACCTAAAAATTTGAATGATGATAACAAATCAACACATGATCAGTGACTAGGTCCTAGGTCCTAGATTTTCATTTCATTCTTCATGTCATTTTACATTTTGCACTTTGCATGATCTCACAAATTGCTTGAACACTTAAACGATTCTTCGAAACCAAAAATGCTAAACATGACACAAGGACTAAGCATTGTATGAAGGTTCCTCTAATGAAACATCAAGTAGAATCCTTTCTCGGGATCAAAATCAAAATCTGAGATCATTCATATTATTAACTACTTGCATAATCGACCTTCAATCATCATAGAAATCTAGAATTCAACTGATTATCTTACATCAAACTATCAAAATTTCAACTTGGTCAACTCATGGTTTAACCTAGTCAAACTTGGTCTTCTAGACCTCCAAACGATGCAGAACACATTCTCAAACATGTACAACCACTTATCAAATCAATTAACATGCTTCTAAACTACAATGCTGACTTTTCTTGTCATATTTCAATTTTTATCCCAAAGGGGGCATGGTATTGCACATCATTCAAAGTCTCTAAATATCAATTCTGAAAATCAAATCTTTCTCAGTAATCAAGACAACAACCACATCTAGTTGCTGATTCATCTAAAGTCCTCATTGCTTGGGGTAAATCTATTGCAATCTGGTATCCTAATCTATCTTGTAAACTGTATCAACTTTTCATAACTATTGGTTCATTAGCGTTATTTCCTTGTTTCTTCGTAATTGATGGGTTCAGGATGTGATACCAATATGATTCATACAAGGACATTCAGGTCTAGAATCAGTCACTCACTTCTTCGCAATCATAAGGTTCATAATCAGGCATTTTAGCACTTTTTCATAATCACTGATTCATTGTTGCTATAGTTGACATTATCTTTGGTCAATCAAGACCTAAATCTTAAATCTTGCATCTTTAAATCTTTCAATTGGTTTTTTTCTTGAAATCGGTTAATCTTTCAAATCAGTTTCATACACATCTTTATCAGACATAGACTATTCTTTGAACCAATGTGCTTCACACAGTAATTCAAAGAGGGGCAAAATGTAATACCCCAAAAATGGGCTATAGGTTCATTAACCTCCTATATCGACACATCGAATGAAATTGATACAAAAGTCCTAACCTAAGGCACATCTTCACATCGAAATCCTAATTGATTTTATCTTAATTCTACATCAGGAAATATTTCCTAAATATTCCTAATTTATCTAATTATCTTTAATTAAATATTATTTGGCGATAAATGTTATTATTTATCCTAAAGTTGATTAATTAAATATGATGAATATTTAATTAATTAATTTAATTCTACCACTTAATTATTTAATTAGATTTAATTGCATTTATTCCTAATTAATATTGTTTTTATTTTGACAATAAATCAAAATTCCTACAAACAATCAATTGGATATTTATATAGTTGATTTAAAATCAAAGTTGTCAAATTTAATGATTTAATTGGAATAAAGTTTGATTTAATAATTGATTAACCCATAAATCAATTGTTTTAATTCAAAATCAGTTAAGTGGAAAATAAATCACTTTATTTATTAAATTAATTCATATTAAATCATGCACAATCACAAAAGTAGTCAACTTTAAAACAATTGCTAATATCAATTTGTAAACTTTCTAAACCTCAACATCTGATGATGAGTTGAAAAAGAGAACTAAAGCTCTATTTTGAGATAAAAAATGCTTTTGCATGATTTTATGAATTAAATATTCTTAATTTTTTATTAACTCAAAAATCAACCTGAGTTTATCAAGAGTGATTTATGACTTTTCTCAATGCATCCTCAAGCCCTAGATTTCTATAAAAACAAGCCTCAGCTCTTCACAAAGACTGGACAATTTTTAGCTGATAATCAACACCTCAAAATTGCATCCTCACTCTGGCAAATTCGTGATTGAAGAATCAATCTTTTGTGAATCAAAGCTATTGTGAGATTTTCATTTATTGTTTTGAGCATTCATAGTTTCATATCATAGATTTTTATATGCATTCATAACATTTCTTAGATTAAATCTACATTCAAACTCAATTTCATACATTATAGCTTAGATTCATATAGTTTCTCATTCTTATTGCATAGAAAATACAAAAATATAGATTAATTTGTATTCATATTTCATTGTTTTCATCATCTTAAATCTTTCATTTAGGTGTTGCATTGTCACTGATCTCAATTCCAATCTAAGAACATCATACTTGCACCTACTAGAAGGCAGTAAATCATCTGGTTAGCATAGTTTCAATTACTTGCAGATTTCAATTTTTACTAACCGCTAATGTTTTACTAAAGTGCTGTGTCTATAGCTAGGTACAAAATTCACACACACACATAGCAAACTAGATATTGTATTAGTTTTTGGGATTGTGGCAAGATTTTCTGCCAATCCTAATGAAACTCACATGATGGCAGTTAAAAGAATCATGAGATACTTGAAAGGAACTGCTGACTATGGATTGTACTATAAGAAGCATGACAAATTTGAACTGAGAGTGTATAAAAATGCTGATTGGGTAAGAAATGTAGATGAAAGAAAAAGTACTGGTGGTGGAGCTTTCTCTCTTGGACAGAGATTAGTTTCCTAGACAAGCAAGAAACAAAATTGCATTTCCCAATTTACTACTGAAGCTGAGTATGTGGCTGCAGCTTTCAATTGTTCAAATTTGATATGGATAAAGAAATTTTTGGTAGGAATGAAAGAAGAAATCACTGAACCAGTTGTGATGCAGGGGTAGGGTAGATACAAGCAGAATCAAGCAGAATTGACTCCACTTGAATCCACAAGAAAGCCCTTGCTCAGAGTTACACAACGGAAGAAATATAATATCACATGAAAGAAATGAAATCAAAATGGATATGAGACAATAAAATAGCAGCAACAATAGAGAATTATATTATTTCTTTCAACATGCCCGGCTGTGAGGCCTTCTGGGTTTCAGCCTTATACAATGAGAATTATGAAATCAGAATCACAACTTGCATCCTATCTTTGTCTCCAAATGATATATCTTGATAATTATACATCTTGGATATCCTTGATAATACTTCCTATATCTCACTCATGATGCCCTACTACATCAATCTAGAGTCCTTATATAGCCAGCTAAGCCCTAGGTCAGCCAATCGGGCATTTAATTACATTATAGGTCCAGCCTGGAATATTTAAACCAGAACTAATGCTAAAATGAATATAAATTGATGCACCTTTGGATTTAGGTCCTCACATGACCCAAAAACATTCCTTTAACTTTTTAAGGCCCCATTTGATCACACATAAGTATGCAAGAAGAAACACTACACGTTACACCTGAAAATTGGTAGAAAATAGGTCCCTGGGAAAAATGGGCATAATGTTTTACTCATAATGAATTAGGGCTTGCGCTCTTAGAAAATGATATTAATTTAGGTCCTCTAAAATTAATTAAGAGTGAAAAGGCTGATTCCATATGGATCAAGATCGCCACTATGAACAATCAACACCAAAATTGTAGGAAAATACGGTTCTGATGGCAAGGAAAACAACTGTAACTTTGAAACAGTCCATCCAAAATTTATGTGCTCATAGGAGAAGGTTCCAAAATAGGTCCTCAACATCATGTAATCTTCACACACTATGAAACCATAAAATACAAATATTATAAAGAAAATAACAGCAAACAGGTATAGAAATCAGGAAATGTTTTTGGTTGATGCAAGATTTCTCAAAGACCCAAGATGCTCTTGCATCAAGTTGTCATCTTCCATGACAACACAAGTGCTATCAACATCTCTAAAAACCTAGTGATGCACATTAAGACCAAACACATTTCCATCAAGTATCACTACTTGAGAGAACTGGTACAAGATAAAGAGGTCCACATGGAATATGTGAATACCAAGGAACAAATAGCAGATATATTCACTAAAGCTTTACCTAAAGAAGGTCATGAATATCTGAGAAGTCAATTAGGGGTCCTTCCCTAACTGAGGCTACCTAGTCAAGCTAAGAGCACTACATCAAGTGTGTTGCAAAGAACATCTAACATATTGATGCAGAGAAAGGTCACACTTTAGGAGTAGCCTAGAGTTGTGAAGAGCACAACAAAGTCAAAATAAGTCATAAGCATGATGAAAGAGGGAGAAATATCCTACTAAGCTGAAAGGATGATATCTACATCTACAAGATGTATGTTTTTGTTGCTACTTTCACATTTTTGTCAAAAAGGGAGCTAATGATAGATGAATACACAGAATGAGAAGATCAAGACAGTGAGAGAAATTCAGTGGACGGTCATGCATGGCTAATAAATTTTGTATCAAAATGAAGCTAAGGATATTATACATTTCTCTGATAAACAGATAAGTTTTGGATTGGTTGGTAATTCATGTGATATTCATATGGTGTTGCCACCAATGTCAAAGAGGGAGATTGTTGGAAACTGCAATTGAAGCAATTGTTGTATTGTCATTTATGTCAAACCTTAATTGGTAAGACTATTGTTATTTAAGAAAGTATTATATCTATTTGAGTGTTACTAAGGGGATAGGTAAGGTTGGTAACAATAGTACCTAAGGAAAGGTTGAGTTATCTTGATACTTCAATGAGTACTTGATTATGTGGCACAATGATAAGACAATGTACTGTTATCTTAGTAAGAATGAAGACTAAATTGGTAGGCTTGACCGAGCATAAGTGAAGAAATCTAGTTTAAGCCAAGTTTTGTTTGTGTTGACTGAGCTAGTGAGTGCCAAGTAAAAATAGTGTTGACCGAACACTAATTAATTGTTGAGGAAGATAGTGTTGTATACACCCTAAAATGGTCACCTAGACTTTGGGTCCCCATTTAGCAATTTAATCGATTAAATCAAATGCCTTTTCTAGAATCATACTCATGATCTCATCCAAATATTCTTCATCTTCTAAATCTTCTCATCATTCCTCACATTCTAAATCTTATCACGATTCTTCTAAACATTATTCACATTCTTCCTCTTCTAAATCTTATCACAATTCTTCTAAACACTATTCACATTCTTCATCTTCCAAATCTTATCATGACTCTTCTAAACATTATTTGAATTCTTCATTATCCAAGTCCTCTTCCTACACTAAGTCTTCAATTTCCTTTTCTTCATGATCTCATTCTTCTTCTACTTCTTCAAAGAGTCTTACTTCTCTTCACAAGACATACCATAATGAGCAACGTGATAGTCCTTATGATACCTCTTCCATGAAGAGTGATGCACCCACCTATAATGACTATGATGACTATGATGATGAACAATGTAGTGATACCTATGACACCTCTATTCCTAAGAGTCCTCCTAGTCATGTCCTTGTGCTTACTAGAAATGGGTCCTCATATTGGAAAGATCATGATGGTGATGCGTATGATTCAGATTTTGAAAAAAACTTTGATGAGTTTTGTGAACAATACCTTGATTATAATCCATCTACTACTATTGAGGAATATAAAATGCACCGTGCTGATTTGAAATGTAAATATTATAAGAATCCTTCCTCTAGGAACTCTCATTCTGAAAATAAAACCTTTGTCTTGTGATGGTTCCCTTCCATCCCCTACTTCATCCAATACCCATACATCTACTAAAGGTTCTGAATCTTTCACAAATTCTTCATCCAACAAAGATCTTAATACTTTTCATGCAGTTTCCTATAGTTATCCTCAAGAGCTATCTCTTAAAGAAACTCAAGCTAACCTTCACTTGGCTTCAAATACTTTCAATAATTCTGAACCTAAAGAGCCTAAGTCTTCATGCATTATAATTTCTACTTCGGTTAGTCCTTCACCATCTCTTCCAAAGTCTTCCATACAATCCCAACCTGCTTCCTTGTCCTTAGAAGTGGCTCCATGTCAAGAGGACTCTAAAAATGATAAAGAAAAGAACATAAAGAAAGATCAAGATCAAGAACCCTCCATGTCATCCAATCCTGTTCATAATATCTCTCATTCATTTCATGGTTCTTTTGATCCTTTACGCCCTTCCTCATTCATTCCACCATGTCTTAAGTCTTCTCCTAAGCAAGATCAAGCTACTACTTACACCGTTGAACTTATCGACAATCAAAATAACCTTACTACACTTGTGCTTTCCAAAGATGATACTTTCATTAAGGTTATTAAAAATGGTGTTGTTACTTCCAATGTTGAGACTATTAAAAATCAAGAAAAAAAAGATGTGCTTATGCTATCCAAAGCTCCTTGTCAAGATCAAAGTCTTCCATCTTCTTGTTCCACCACTCCATGTTCACTTTCACTTTCTACTCTTCCTAAGTCTTTGCAAGCTCTGAACAATCCTATCAAAGAAGTTCCTCCTATTCAAGATATTCATGATCCTATTGCAAATCCTAATACTCACTCTAAAGATGCTGATGTCCTTGGTTCTCATATAGATGTTGATGAAACTATTGATTATCCTTTTGCATCTTCCATGTCCATCATTGGATCTCCTCCACCAATACTAAGGGCTTCATGTCTTCCTTCCATCTTGGGTCCTTATGTCCCTTCACTTTCCCCTCCTAATTCTCCTAATTCATCATCCATTTTGGGTCCTTACATCCCTCCATCTCCTATCTTTCCTCAAGATCAACATAGATGCATACCCTTGAATCCTTTTCATCCACCAACTCATCTAAACCAGTCATATCCTCCTTCTTCCATAAGTCCCAAGTTTTTTGGAAGTAACTTGAATTTTCAATACAAGAAAAATAAGCAATACAAGAATCCATCAAAAAAAGAAGATCACCATGTCTCCTCTAATCGACACGAAGGTAAAAAGTCAAAAGAGATATCTAAAAAGAAAACTACAAGACAAGTATGGGTTCCAAAATCCATCATTAAAGATATTCTCTCTAAATCATCAAAAAGAAATGAAAAACCTAAGGCTATATGGATTCCAAAGTCTCTCTTGAAAGATTCTAATGTTGAGCAAAATGTGAAGTTGACATTCAAGCTTTCAAAGGCTTCCACTTCATCTTCTTTCAAAAACATTCTTCCATTCCATGCACCTAAACTACAACCTCTGCTATCCATTCACCATATTCCTTCATGTGTTCCTTTATTCACATTTCCTCCATCCTCTTGTCACACTTCAAGGTGTGTGTTGATGTTGATCTTGCCTTCCTTCCCATCTACCCTTTCACAATCCTTCCATTCATTATCCTTCTACCTTCTATCCTTTTTCCTCATTTGCCTATTCCTTCTATCTTCCAACCTCACTCGCTTTGCATAAAAACCTTATCTTCCATTTTTCTCTTCCATTTTCCTTTCCCTATCAGCATCTTTGAACATATCATTTTGAATCCTTGGCATATCATGGTTTATCCTTTCAAGGAGCATTATCTGAAAAGCTTACTTTCTTCCAAAAAAAAATAAAAATAAAAAAAAATGAAAAAATTGAAAATGTGCCTTGGTGAAAACCTAGAAATAGGCGCCTTGGTAGAAAAAGTAAAGAGAAATAAATTCATCCTATGGTGAAAACCACTCCCTTGTGGCACCTTGGATAAGTATCGTGATGCAAACTTGGCAATCAAGCATCATGTGTAGTTCTTCTACATATTTCATGCATTCCATTTCATCTTTGATCTTGACAATGTTGAACTATACATGAACAATTAGCTATCTTGTGAGCTATCTTACAATGATCTTGCTTTCATTCCATTCATGTTTAGCCTTCATATTTATTTTCCTCCATTCATTCTAGCCTTTCGCTATCCTTTTCCCCCTTGGTCTTGATCTAATAAAAAGAGTAAAATACGATGCTATGAAGTCTCTTGACATGTCTACCCTATTTGGACTACATCCTTTCCTTCTTTTGCATTATGCTTTTGTGACTTATCCTATGCTAGCCTTTCATTGCTTGTCCAAATGTGCTTTACATGACAATTTTTCCCTAACTTGGGTACTCTTGAGGAGTTTTCCCTTGAGGATTTATTCCCTTCATTCTCCTTTATTCTCTTGTCTTCCATCTCATTCACTAGCTTGCTCATCCATCTTTTCCCTCACCTTGCCACATTCTGAGACTACACGATGTGATCTTACTTGGGAGTTTGATGCATATTCTGTCTGGGGGCATCCTTTGTACATATCTTATTGATCCTGAAAAAATACCAAAAAATTGATATATGATGCTGAAAAAATCTTTAAAAGCATATAAAGTCCTGAAAAAATACAAAAAATTCAAAAAATGCAAAAAATTCAAAAAAATAGAAAAAGTGCCTTGGTGAAAACTTGGAAACAAGCACTACTTGAGGCCTTTGCACTCCTATTTGTTAGCATGCATCCTCAACACTGAACATTTTTCCATCATGTCTTGACCTTATTTGGCGTAGTCTAGAATTGGTCTTTATCTTTGTCTAGGGGGGATAACTGTTAGCATAGGTCCTTTAGGTGTGTTTGTCTCTTGGGGCATTTCACAATAGGTGTTTTTCAACACCACTCCAGATAGTGTTTTTCAACACTACCCTTGTGTTGAGTGTTTCTTAACACTTATCAGATGTCTTACCCAATAGTCTAAGTATGATGTGATATTTTTCATTGATAGATGTGATAACGAGAGTCTGACTCTATGACCAACACACACGCACTTAGACAATCAACTCACTTGAGATATGTTGACTTTATTTTTCTCTGTGTGCTGTCTATGAGGATTTCTTTGATGAGTGGTCTCTCCTTGAGAAGTTTTGGATGATGCATAGCTAGAAGACTGAGGGTATGAGAACATGTTTTCTTTCTTTATCTGCTTATGGGTATATTTTGTTGATCCTAATTGTCATGAGCATTTATGCTGGTCTTACTTGACACTATGGATTGACAAGGTATTATCCTTGACTATTTTGTGAGTGCATGTTTCTAGTTATCTTGACATTCATATGTCTTGATAGAAGCATAATCTTGCCATATCAAATTTAGGTAATCTCACTGCATTAGTCATCTTGACCTCCATGTCTTTGATGCCTAGGTGGGATTTCCACATTTCTATCTGATAAAGATCATATTCATATTCACAGTCATACTAGTGTGTATTGTATGATCTTATGATACTAGCAATAACGCTCGATGATGATAATTAGATGTCAATAAGCATTGTGACCTTGCAAGTCAACCACTTTTTCATAGTAGCTTGCATTTTTAGGTTCATGTTAGTTTAGTTTTTGCATCTTGCATATGGAGAGAGCTCTCCTTTTTATCATCTACGGACTAGTTGGTCAACTGTGCTCATTTTTTGATTCTTCTTGATCATATCTTTCATTTCTGGTCTTTCATTTTCTATCCATTTTCGGACTTGAAATCAAAATCTGAGTCACGTTTCCAAGTTTTCTCATTCTTTTACGCAGTTGACTGACCTTTTGAGGCATAATTCTTCGATCTTTGATAGAATTTCTTCCTTTCCATGTCTTCCAAACTTCTAGTCTTTCATTCACCCCTTTCGCTTCCTCTCTCTGAGGTTTGACTTAATTTTTATCCTATATCTTTTTCAGTCAAACCTCATCAACCTGGGGCATGTCTTCACTATTTGATGGTTATCCTATCATGCTCTATCCTTTGATTATGGTTTATTGTGACTTGATTAGGTTTATCAATTTGTTTTTCTCCTCTATCTGATTTCAATTCCGATTCCGAGGGGGTAGTACCTATCAGCTTTAATCTTTGATTTAGCTTTATCATTCAGCTCAACTTGAGATTCTTATTTTTTAGACTTGATTATTGCCTAGTAGCGATGGTGATAGTTTTGTCTAAGGCTTGATTTGCACCTAGTAGCGACGGTGTTGGTCTTGTCTTTCAGTTGTTGTTTATGCTTGTCCCGATGTGTTCCCATCTGTCAAACACACATTTGGGTTGTTTTGTGATCCCAAATCGATCTCACATTTCAACTTCACTCTTTGACTGCACGTGATCACAAATCGATCTCACATTAGTCAAAGAGGGGAAAATGTATACATCCTAAAATGGTCACCTAGACTTTGGGCCCCCATTTAGCAATTTATCAAATCCCTGAATCAATATTTTCAAATATCAACAATATCAATAATATCAATTTCCTTGATCAAATCCTATTTTATCATTTTCAATTATTTGCCTTGGGCTAATCACTTTATCCTAAGCCTTTATTTAGTTAAAAAGAATTTCCTCCCCTTTTATTTAAATAAAAATCCTCACTTTTCTTCTTATCCTATGTTGCACAAATAAAGCATTATTCTTATTTTATAAAAAGAGAAAAATTACTTTTTGTCTTATATGGACACTAAAGTCAACTCCTATTTTCCTATTGGAGGATATTTGTGCACAAGGATCAAGCTTCTATTTTTTTCCACCATTGATTAAGTCTTTTACCTCTTAATCTCAATGGTCCATTTTCATCTCATTTCTTATAAAAGGAGAGTTCTCTCCTTAAATTTTCATATCTTAGGTTTTTATGCTAATGTTATGTTGTAGGTTTTCTAGGTCATTTGGAGCTCTTTGAAGACATTCTTGCATTCAAGCTTTGAATACATTGTTGTTGCATTTCATTTAGCTTATTTTCTTACATCATAGTTGCATAATCATGGCATTTTTAGTATAGATTTCTTTTATGCAATAGATTAATCTCACATAGCTTAATAGGAGGATTTGTAACACTTGTATTTTCCTTTCATAACATAGCTTGCATCTTTCATTCTCATAGATTAGTTTGCATTGCATTGCATCCATATTGATTTCATTGGAGATATTGGCATTGTTGCCCTTGTCTTTGATTTGGAATCTCTCATTGTGTGGTTGACTAGAAAGGTCATGAGTTTATAGCTTTAGCTGAGAGAAATTTTACAAATCTTGCAACTCCATGCATAGAGAGCTATGGATCGATTTGTCAAGGCTCATTGTTAAGTTTTCTTGCATATAAAGATTCATAGAAGTGCACTACTTTTGTGTGTACAAGTGTTAGCCGAAGGAATAGTTTATGTGGTGACCGAGCTTTCTAGAGAAGACCGAGAAGTTGGACACAGTATTGACCGAGCATCAGTATTTTACATTTGTTGAAGAATTCAAATTTTCAGCCGACATTGTTGAATTCTTGAATTATGTAAAATGTGTTGACTTTATTTATTGATTGTATGAAAGCATTTAATGCACTATAAAACATTTTATTGTAAATCTTTAATAGATTCGAGATATTTCAAAGATAAGTTGAAGAACATAATGTAGGATGGATTCAATGAATCTTCTAAGATCTACAAAGGAGATTAAGTAGCAAAATATGTATTGACCTAATAGAGGTAGTATTAAGGAAACCTAAGCAAGAGGTTGAAGATACAAAAAGAAGTGAATGCTTCAAGTATTGTTATTGACTGTCTAAGCAGAAAAGGCTAAAGGAGAAGTGTTGTGATCGCTTGAAGGGTTCCGAGCAAATCAGTGATGGAGATGGAAAAGGTTCACAGTTAGTAAGCTAGCATATGTGTACGGAATTGGATCTGATATTTGCAAAGTGAGTTGTATGTTTCTTAGATCAATATTACTACTAGTTTCTAACCATTGTAATAGTCAAAATATTTTTTAACAGAGGTTGACCTAACAGTCATAGATATAAATCCTTTGAACAAGGTTGCATTCTAATGGAGTGTATATAAGTCCTATAACAAGGTGCACTTTTAACAGAGTGGTTGAAATCCTTTAACCGGGTCACACCTAACAGTGTGTTTGTAACCTTTGACAGGGTTGGTTTTTTACCCAGCTCACTTCAGAAGGGTGAACATAATAGTAACATGTTACAAAGTGGTTTTTCCTAAATTGGGTTTCCACTATAAATCCTAGTGTTGATACTTGTGTGAATGTTTTCGTTTGAATATTTCTATCTTTTACAAGTTAGATACTTTTGGATAAGTGGACTACACTATTATATGTTTCTGTTATGCAATCAGTAATGACCGAGTAGGTGTTGGTTATTAGATCTGATTTGTTGAAGAGTTTGAAAGATTGTTTTATACATCTCGACCTGAGAACAACTGATTCACCCCCCCTCTCTGTTGTTCTAAATCATACTAACAAAAAGTACCCAAAACTAATTTATAAATTCTAGTTGACTAAAGTCCAATTGACTACAAAAGCGTTCATATAAATGTCTCATACATAACCATCTATTTTAAAATAAAATCTCATTTGTATACAAGACACCATGTCTTTAATACTAAAATAATGATATTGAATTTATCAAAAATTCATTATAATTTCTATATATAAAAATTTTCAATAATCAATATCCGATATCAAAATTTTGACTACTTAATAAATTCTATTAATATTTTCCAAACATAAACACATGTGAAATATTACCAAATTTATCTTTATTATATATTAAATATTAATAATAATCCATAAATGAAAATCCATTAATTAATAAATATTAAATCACATCTAATATTTATTAAATATAAACTAAAGTTTAAAAAATTATTAAGTTATAAAATATTAATTAAGTATTAATTAATTTAAATTAAATTAAATTATATAAAAAACATATTATATATATATATATATATATATATATATATATATATATATATATATATATATATATATATATATATATATATATATATATATATATATATATTATATATATATATATATATAATATATATATATATATATATATATATATATATATATATATATATATATATATATATATATATATATATATATATATATATTTAAGTCATTTGTGGGAATCTAACCCCACCCCATGTTGTCTTACGCTAGCCTGTTGTCGCCGGTAGCCTAGTTGTCATGAGCAGATAGAGGTTGTCGGGGGAGTAGTCGCAGGAAACCCCCACCCCTCCAATAATAATAATTATAAAAAAAAAAATCAAAAATTGTGTCTATACTTTTTTCCAGCAAGTATTTTTCCTTCTTTTAAAAAAAAATAATTTAAAGAAACATGAAAATTAATAATATAAACATATATTTAATATATACATATATGTTATTTTCTCTCTACAGTCTAATTGTGCAACTAAACTTGATTTAAGAATATGAATTTTCACAAAGGTCTAGACTAAAAACCTTAACTAGAGGATGAACCCACAATAGTGGGTTACACTTTTTTGGAGGAAGGAAAATATCTCAAAAAATGTGATCAGGTGAAAAATATCATCAAACTTTCAATAGAAAGTCATCCAAAGTTTCGATCGGAAGTGACTAACTTCCTATCAAAAGTGACAAACTACCTTATTTTCGATCGAAAGTGCCTTGCTCACTTTCGATTGAAAGTAAGGAACTTTCGATCGAAAGTTCCTTACTAGGTACTTACGATCAAAAGTCAAAGAATAGGGTTTCGACAGGGTTTTTAACCCCT